>VYZW01061660.1:55165-65906 GCA_013401315.1 Balaeniceps rex | reverse complement strand
ATTAGTGAGGATTTAGGATGCACTTGTTCTGTGTACACTATATCAGTTCTGCAGAAACCACAGCATACCATCATCCTGCTCTTATCTCTGAATTCCGTGGACAGGCAATCTCAGCTGCTCAGCGCAGGCTGGCAGCTTTAGCTTGCCAGTAGGTACTGAAAGCCATGTAAGCGTGGAAATGACAGTGACACAATGGCTAAGATGTTATCTCTGTAGTAAAGTCAAAGGCAGTTTCCATGGTGATGGAGAAGCTCCAGGCCGCTAGAGATGCAGCTGCTGTGNCCTCTTCAAAACATTCCTTCTGAATTGGATCCAAAATCAGAATGGGTTTCTTTTTCTATATTGAGACTAGAAATTCACAGGGACTTGGGGAAAGTGGATGATCTTGCAACTTCTGCATCTCAAGCACCAAAGTGTCTTACGATTCACTTGGTCCCACTTTTGGGTAATAATCTCTCAATACCTCAGTGCAGATATGTGGAATTCATTTCGTACTCTTCCTGTAGAGTCTTACAGCTTGTGCTTTCACTTTGCTTATTGATGGGACAGCAGGTACATCTCCAGGTTCCCACGCTGGAAATGCACGTTTTGCACTTGTGCTTTGATCTTCTACCAGCCCGTGCTTTGTGGGTGCTGCAGCACATGAGTAGGAATTGTGTGTAAAACTGCTCAATTAAAATAATCATTTGATCATTTTGACCCAGACTTCTGGTGGTTTTAAACATTGGTTGCTCTCTTCTGAACTGGATGCTAAAAGAGATTTGTATTCTGTCTTTCAGGTGGTGCAGGGGACCGGGAAAAGATGCCTGTCAATCATGAGGCTTTCCTGCTCATGGCTAATTCCCAGAATGAAATGGAAGATTGGGTGAAAGCCATCCGACGGGTTATATGGGCTCCATTTGGTGGAGGTATTGCAAATAGCTCACATGCACATAAATTAAAACATTTGCCTCAAGGTAAAACATATTCTTGTGATACTAGGATATGTGTAACACTGTAAAATCACTGAGATGCCTAGATAAGCTCTTGATTGTCTGAAGTGTTTTGCAGCAAGGGGATTGGGTTGATTTTTTTTTTTTGCCAGGGGATGGAAGGGAATGGGAGGGGAGGGCACATACAGACTGTATAACTGACTCTCAGTCAGAAATGGCTGGTGATAATAAACATATCACTATTGTCAGTACTCTGGTTTTTTCTGCTAATTATGAACTATTCTGTGGACCTTTCTTATCCTTATGGACATAAAGGAGCGTGTCCAGTTATCTCAATTTTCTACCACAAGGGCAGGTGCCCATCTTTAACCTCCGTACAGCCAGAGGCAGTAAAACTTTTCATCTAGCTAATGTAGGGTCCAGTTGAGAAGACAAAGCTTCTACTGGCTTCAATAGGGGTGTAGCCTGAGGAAGAACAACAGGGTCAGGCTGAGTGAACACCTGTAAGATAATACAGCTGTTGACAATTCCTGTAGTTAAAATGAACAAAAATTCCAGACTCTCAGCGTTGATATTATACCACAATCTTCAAATTCTCAAGTCAGTAGATTAGATAGGAGGTGTTTTTGTGGTTTAGCATAGAACAAGGGTTCACGCATGTTTTCTTCTGGGTTCACTGTTGGTGACAGCAGCTACTGGCTTGGTACTGGACACTCTATGCTTTGAAGTGACTTGTGTGCTACTGACAGAGTTCATGCAAATAGTGGTATCATATGCAGGTAGTGATATTGACCTCTTTTGAGAGGTACTGATAAAAAAAGTGCCAGGTAAGGGTTAGGTAATACAATTACTTTCGCTGAAACAAAGTTACTAGTTTTCCTGGATCTAGGGGGGAAAAAAGTGACCTTGATGCAATTGAGGGAGGCTCAAATACCACAAGGTCACTAAGAAGACCCAGTGTGTGTTACTAACTTCTATCTTGGGTTGTGTTTTGTTTTTTTTTTTCCTTTGAAGTTACTCTTACAGTATTGAATCTCTGTGTAGCAGCATTTGGTTTGTCTGGAGGAGATACAGTCTCTACTGATGATGTAATTTTTTCCTAGGTCCTTCTTTCACTTAGCAGAAAGGGTGTATGTACAAAAGGCAGCTTGTACCTGCTTCTGAGAGGTTGCATGCGATGTTGTTGTGCTGTGGGCAGAACAAGCCCTTTTCACTAGTAGAAGCTGATCTATAATGATTTCTCCTCAAACATGAGTATGTGCTTGTTTTGCTTTCCTTCTGAAGTCCAGTCCACAGTGAAGGGTCTTTTAGACTCTGAGCTCAGGGCAGGTCCCTGCAGTTCCTCCATCAGAAGTCTCAGAATCTCAGAGATGGTATTTCTGTGGCCATTTGTAGTGGACCTTATCATGTGCATTCTACAGCTTTGCTATGTGCATCAAATAAATACTGTGAGGAAAAAGGAGACATTCAGTAATGACAAATGGGACACTTTCCAGCAACAGCCTCCTTCTTTAGGGCATGATGTTGTCAGCACTGCTGGTATCTGCAAATTTGGCTTCTTTTTTGTTAGTGTTCATGTTTTGTCAGTCTCTTGGAATAGTTCTAGAGCAAGAACCTTTTTTTTAAGTATTAAAATAATAAATAATTAAAAATCCTAAGATTTTAAAAACAAAAACATGAGGATGGCATAAAGGTAGGGATGGATTTCTTTTTGTTTGTTTCTTTCTTTCTTTATAGGGGCAGTATTGTCCTAATTAATCTACTCTTTTTCTGTACTTCTAAATTTCTCTGCTAAGCTATTTTACATTTGATTCCAGGAACTGGGGCTTTATGAGGTATCAAAAAACACAGAATGAAATAATGAGAATGTGGGAGCAGGACAGTGCAGCGGGGGAATACAGCAGCGCAGGAAGGGAATACAGCAGCTGCTGTTTGTTGCTATTTTCACATACTGGAGATTTTATCTGGTTCCATCAGTGTCAGTGTAAAGGCTGCTTTGGCTCTTAGTGAGAGCTGACTTAAGCCCTGTAGAAGAGAAGCACTGCTATTTGCAGAGTTGGAAAGAATTACAATTGTGTATTGATGTTTTTCCTCTATCTGTGGATAAAAACTACCCAAGAACATGGGTGCATCCTGGGCAGTCAGCCTGGCCTGAGCTCTCTGCCCTGATACTCAAATGAATTAATGTAAAGCTAGCTTGGCTATGTCTTCTTTGTAGTCCAAGCTGCATAAACAGATTCTTATGCTATGGTTTCATCACTTCTACGGGCTGACTGAAGTGCTAGCTGCTGTCAGGAGTGGTCTTTTCTCACCTTGCAACCATGTGTTCCCACCACATTTCATTCTGCTAATACTAGTGGTTATGCAGCTGTGCAGTAGGAAATGCCCTGGCAGGAAAAAAAAAGGGGGTAGGATTAGTTTGTAGGTGGATTGGCTCCCTGGCCCTGCTAATCATGCAGCTGCAGGACTAGTAGTTCCAACACAATGAGGACAGTGGGGAGAGATGGGGTTAAGGAGAGATGATGGGGTGGAAGAGGGTGTGCTTGTTCATTCTGACTGCAACCCACATATAAACTGGCTTAACGAAACCATGGAGCTGCATCCTCAGTCTCTTTGCACTTCACAAAGTATTTATAAGAATGTCAATAACTTGGAAATAGTTAAGAAGTTCAAACCGTTGTTTCCAAATGGTTTTAGCCAGTTTGGGGAAATGATCAAACCTACTCCTTTTCCATCAGAATCAGAGCAGGGCAATTTCTCTGAGTGAAATCCCAGCTTAGCTCAAATGTGGGAGGACAGTAAACATAGCGCTCTCTGTGTTTTAATTGAATAATTTGAACTCTGCTTTGCTACCGCCACTAATTAGAGAGCCAAGTCTTATCTATCGACACTTTTTAATATATGAAGCTAAAAGGACGGGGGGGGCGGAGGGGGAAAAATAAAAAGCAGGCTTCATTATTAATATGTAAATATCCAGCCCTGGAGAAGGTTGATATGGTGTAAAAATGAATTATACCAAGATAAAAGGGGAGGCTTAGCCACACTTTAATTTTTGCTGATGTACTGAAGAAACATAAATCAAAAAGGTTGAGGGTATCTTCTTACGTGTTGATGCGGGTACATGAACTGTGCTTAAAGGTGAACAGCAAAGGCTTCTTAAAATAAAACAGAAAACTCCCCAAAGCTGCTGAGGATCCCAAATTATTAATAGGAGACACATTCAGGCTTAAAAGCCATATGGAATGTGTGCTTTGAAATACACTTCAAATGTGGCCTTAAATAAAATCCTAGAGTTCCTAAGTCTTTTGAAGAAGAGCTGTCTTGTTTATGGGGAAAATAATTTCTAACAAGTTTCCTTGAGTTTCAGGCTCCTGAATTCTTGAGTCTAGTCCATCTCATTCGGAGCAGAAGATTTTGTAAACTGAGATTTGAGAGTGCTCTGTATGTTTTGATTATGTCTTTAAGAATAGAGTTTGTCACAGTAGCTTGATAAAAGTGAATTTTGGAGCACATTCTGATAGAGGGTGATTAAAACTGTTCCCTATGATCCTTCTTACCTCCATGATGAACAAATTCTGCTCTGAGTTTACACCACTAAAAGTTTATCCAGAGAGTCCCTCTGTGCCCTACAGTCGTGCTGTTCTGCAGCTTTAATATGGAGTGCTTGTAGCAGTGCCATAGTGCTAAATGCAAAGGGTTCATGGCCATAGGCTTGGGTGAGAGTGAGCCTGCCAGTGTGCTCCGAAGGTGGATGCATTGAAAGTGTTTGGTATAGTTGGGGGAGAGGAGGTCATTCCTCACTCTGTACACATACGGTGGGGCTGTAATTGTAGTCTGAAGAAATACAGCTACTTTAAGGAAATCCCTTTCCATCTGCTCACCTCTCATTTGGTATGCCTTCCTTGGTTTTGTGTTGCATCAGATGTAAAACATTATGTGTCTAGGACTGAATTTTGGGCCATGAGGTACAAAAGCTGAGGTTTTTTTGTACCTGAGTTGAAAGCCAAGTGGTATAACTCTCTCACAGCTCAGCACATGACCAGCACTGCATGGGGACAGAATCATTCAGTGTTAATCTTCTGTTATGTTTGTGTTTGTTTTCTTCTGTTTATGTATTCTTTCTTGCCACAAGCAGTTTGTTGCTCCTCTGCCAGAAATGCATGTCACAGCCCCTTTCTTTCTCCATTACTTCATCCTAATTTCTCCTCCTCCTCATCCCAAGCCTTTATCAGTTCCTTGTGATGGAGGGGAGGTGAAGAAGTTGGAAGGGATGTGCTTCCCTTAGGCATGGAGAGCTTTAGCATGTGACAAAGTAATTGTGCTGCAAGAGCTCCATGAGTGGTTTCTCCATTCAGCAGGAATAGTCGCTTTTCAACCGGTGGGCTCTGAAGAAGTGCCACTGAAGAAGCCACTCTACTGTCATTAATTCCTGTTCTCTTCTCCATATAGATAAACCATGATGTGTGGATGCTTTCTTCTTCTGCCAGCAAAACAGTGCAGAGAATGTTTTTGCTGGCAATCGGCACCCTGTGCAGACCACGTCTAGTATTAGGGGAGAGCTGCAAACTAGGGGACAAGTCTCTGAGGTGTAATTTAATACCTGGCTCAGTCTTGTTATGGGTAATGGAAGAATAGCCCAACATAGGCCTAATTAGCGATCCTGTTTTAGATGAGTAAACGTCTTTCAGATAACATCTGTATGAGAGCAAAACATGACTGTTTTGAAGGGTCAGATGTTGGTATTAGATGCATGTCCACCAGGATGCCAGACTGTTTAGGAGCTAGGATATGATGTTAAGTCTTGGGAGTCTGAGGTTTAATTTCTCCACCTGTAGGATGGGGATTTTCTAGTAAGAGCATCATAAGCATAGAATCATATCAGTGAATTTAAGATGCTAAGATACCACAGTAATGAAGAAGAGGGAGGTGGCTTCTGTCATCTGCCCAGTGTGAAGACAGAGAGGAGGTTTCTGCTCCCTGTCTTGCTAGAGGGATCCCCCAGAGTGACAGTCTCAAGTAGGATTCCTGGCTGGGCCAGGAGGAGCCCCTTCACAAGGTGGCGGGGTGGGCTGGGCTTCCCTTGTGCAGGCTCCCACAGGTGTGTGGGGAGTGATGCTGGGTGTTTGTTGTGCCTGATATGTGCCATTATCTCTACAGAGAGATAGCTGGCGCCTGATGCAGCTTATCAGTGTTTGCTTTTCAGTGTTGTCTTATGCTGGGAGATGGGCCCAACCAAGGGAAGAGGAAGAGAAAGATGATGGGGGTTATGAGTTCAGATATCTGCCCAGGACTAGGGGGTGCATGAATCATCTGTGAGGAGGTGTTGGTTAGCCTTACCCCAGGCAAAGGTATCACAAGCAGAGGGTACATTTGTCAATACAGAAACTGAGACTAAGAGACTAGAGAACTAAAGTAAGTTGGGAGTGGATCTTGCTGCTGAAACTGCTTACAACGGAGAAAGCTTTTAAGATCTGTTTTTGAGATCTGATTAAGTTATTTTTTCTAAATTATCTCTGTCAGATATATCTGGGGCTTCTATTGCTGCTTTATGACCAACATATTTTACCATCATGGTGCAGCCTTGAGGTAGGGAAAGGCTATTGTCCTCATTTTTTGTAAAGGAGGAATCTGAGGTATTGAGCAATCAAGTAACTTGCCTGAGGTCACAATGGCTATCTGTAAAAGAGCAACTCTGAAGGCATTGTTCAGCAAGGCAAATAGAAGGATCACAACCCTGGACCTCAGGAGAGCAGACTTTGGCCTTCTGGGGGATATGCTTGGAAGAATCCCATGGGATATCATCCTAGAGAGAAGAGGGGTCCAGGAGGTCTCATTGATTTTCAAGGATTACTTCCTCCAAGCTCAAGAACAGTCCTCCCCCATATGCAGGAAAGCAAGGAAAGGTCGCAGGAGGCCTGCATGGATGAACAAGGAGATCTTGACAAAGTTCATACCTAAAAAGGAAGCATAGAAGGAGTGGAAGCAGGGACAGGTGACCTAAGAGGAAGATAGAGAAACTGTCTGAACATGCAGGAATGGACTTAGGAAAGCTAAAGCCCACCTGGAGTTGAATCTGGTGGGGGCTGTGAAGAGCAACTAGAAAGCCTTCTTCAGGCATGTCGACAACAACATGAAGACCAGGGAAAATATGGGCACACTACTGAAAGAGGCAGGAGATCTGATGACAAAGGGCATAAAAAAGGCCAAGGTACTCAATACCTTCCTCACCTCAGACTTTACTGGTAAGATTTGTCTTCATCATTCCCTAGTTCCTGAAGCCAGTGGGAAAGCCTGGAGCAAGGAATAGCTCTCCTTAGTAGAGGATGATCTGTTTAGGGAAGATTTAAGGAAAATGGATATACTCAAGTCCATGGGACCTGATGAGATGCATCCACAAGTGCTGAGGGAGCTGGCCAATGTGCGAGGCCACTCTTGATAATCTGAAAAGACGTGGTGATTGGGGTAGGTCCCTGAAGACTCCTGTCTTCAAGAAGGGCAAGAAGGAGGACCTAGGGAACTACAGGCTGGTAAGCCTCACCTCTGTTGCTGGGAAGGTGATGGAGCAAACAAACCCAGAAATCATTTCCAAACATATTAATGTCAAAAAGGTGACTGGGAGTAGTCAGCATGGATTTATGAAGGGGAAGTCATGCTTGACCAACCTGATAGCCTTCTATGATGAAATGGTGGATGAGGGAACAGCAGTGATTATTGTTTGTCTTGACTTTAGCAAGGCTTTTAGCACTGTCTCCTGTAATATCCTCATTTACAAATTAATAAAGTAGAGACTAGATAAATAGACAGTGAGGTGTACTGAAAATGGGCTGAACTGCTGCACTCAAAGGATTGTGATCAGCAGCCCAAAGTCCATCTGAAGGCCAGTCATTAGTGGTACACCCCAGGGGCTGATACTGGGGCCAGTACAGTTTAACAGCTTCATTAATGTCTGGGGTAATGGGACAGAGTACACACTCAGCAAGCTTGCAGATGATATTGGGAGGAATAGTTGGTGCATCAGATGGTTGTGCCATCATTCAGGGGGACCTCAACAGGCTGGAGAAATGAGTAGACAGGAACCCCATGAAGTTCAACAGAAAGTAATGCAAAGTCTTGCACCTGGGGATGAATAAACCTAGGCAACAGTACATGCTGGGAGCTGACCGACTGGAAAGCAGCTTTGCAGAGAAGCACCTGGGATGCTGTTGGACAACAAGTTGAACATGAGCCAGCAATGCACCCTTGTGGCAAAGAATGCCAACAGATTCCTGGGCTGCATTAGGAAGAGCATTGCCAGCAGGTTGAGGGAGGTGAGCCTTCCTCTCAGCACTAGTAAGACCACATCTGGAGTGCTTTGTCAAATTCTGGGCTCCCCAGGACAAGAAGGACATGGGCTTACTGGAGTGAGTCCAATGAAAGACCGCTAAAATGATTAAAGGGTTGTGGCAAGTGAAATACTAAGAGAAGCTGAGAAGGCTGGGATTGTTTAGCCTGGAGAAGAGAAGGTTCAGAGTGGATCTTATCAGTGTGTATAAATACTTGATGGAAGGGTGTAAAACTAAAAGCAAAACTAAAGCATGTCAAGGGCAAAAGGTGTTCCTTGCTGACTTTTGAAGATCCTGCCTTTAGAAGTCAGATGGCTGCTCCACTTCCTTATAAAATTCATAACTTCCATGTCTCTCTAGTTCACTCCTTGTGTATATTTCACCTTTAAAGCTGCTGGCTAAAGGCTTTAAGTGACATTCAGTACCAGTGCCCAAGCTTATCTGGGCTCTGAGCGGAGACCATGCAGTAGCCTGGTCATCACAGAGCAGAGATGGGTATTCTCAGAGTACTGTGTCAGCGCTTGTCAGATGGGCAAGTCCCCTGCTACTGGCTTAAAAAACCCCAGGCAGCAGCACGAGTTCTGCACTGCAGTGCCGTATCTCCAGCTGTCATTAACAAGCTTAGTTCCAGTGGCTTCTCAAGGATGATGTGGTTTGGCATCAGGTGAATGAATTTGTAGTACTTTGTTAGTGTGGACAGTCCCGGGCACTAAAGAGCAGGCATCCAGAGCTGGGGAATGACAGGCAGCTGAGCAAGAAGCCTTCTCAGTGCCTCTGTTCAACCAGATAGCAGGTAGAGAAAAACTACAAACAGCAATGACTTCTGTTACATTTGCAGGTGAGCAGGGTAAAGATTTTAATGGGATTTGCTTGATGAAATGTCTTTTGCTTGGGAAATGCTGATTTGATAAAATGAAAGTCACATGGGAATGTTTCCATTTGGATGAAACTTGTGCTAGGAAAGGTTTTTCAAGCTCAGGGTAGAATTTTTAATACAAGCTCTGCCCTGAGTTGGTCTTGTACTCCAGAGGTTGTGTAAGCAATTAAGATGTAAAATCTATCCAACTTAAACCCTTTCCTCAAAGAAATGATTTTGAAAAGGGTCTTGGAAAAGAGAAAATTGCCGGAAGGTTTGATGGATAAAATTACAAATGTAAGGAGGATTTGAACAGTGCGCAGTCATGAGGTTTGAACCAAGGAAAAAGTGTTTCATGCAGTGCACAATTAAATTATGAAACTCATTGTCACATGATGTTGTGAAAACAAAAATAATAAATGGATTCAAAATAGAATTAGATGGGTTCATAGAACATAAGTCCACCTGGGCTATCAAAGTTGTTCTGGAGGGAGTCATTAGCGTCATATACCTTGTATTGCTAAGAGCAATCCAGCTTTAGATAAAATATGGTGGGGCTTGTGTTTGTTTCAATAACAGATTGTTTTCCTCTTCTCTTCAGCTAGTAAGTGCCATGGAGAGGTGATAGTGGCTGTGCATTTGTTACATAGTTGGTGGCTACTGCCTGTAGCCCATGGTCTGACGAGTACCACCTCCTACACTGGTGGCTTCTCAGCGAGACCATTGCTGTAATCATTAGATTCATGCTTGATGTTTGAAAGCTGATAGTCTTTAAAACACTGATGGTTCTCACTGCACGCCCTGGCAGTGTATGATTAATGGGACAAACATGTTACTGTGGTGTTTCTCAGCTTGCAGGCAAGTATTTTAATTTCTCTGTATTAGTCCTTCGGTGAATGTTATGAGGATATGTGCTTACTGAAGGGGAACGGTAGCCTGCTCCTTGCAAGTTGCAATTTTAACCATTTAGGAGCTGAGAACAAAGAAATTCACCCTGTCTCGCTTTTCCTATTTCCTTTCTAAAGGTTACCATTGACCCCCCACAGTTGCTCCTTTTTTCTTCTCCTCCATCATCACGTCTTGCAATTTCCCCTTCCTACCTTCTGAGCTGCAGGTCAGGGAAGGGAACATTCAGCCCTTGACCTCTTGTAGAAGTGTTCCTGAAAGGCTAGCAGATTTACTGAAATGTTTTATTCATTTTACAAATCGGAGCTAAAAGCTGTCCCCTCCCCAAGCACAGCCAGTCAGGTTCAGCTGTTGCTATAACTTAGACCATGACCTTTGTGCTTGGGTGGTGAACGTATAAGTTATACTTTATATTGGCTGAGAATATTAGTTGGATAGTGGACGCTAAAGGTAAATGTGTGAGAATTTGCTAACAGATTTTCATTGAGTTTGAGGAAGCAACAAAGTGAAACCATATACAATTTACCTGGTAGTGAGTTTTACAATTGCAGGTTACAGATTGACAAAGGTATTTATGATGAAGATTGATTTGGATAAGCACCCATGTGTTTAATGTTGATCCAGTCTGCTTCTCAGTGACTGACTGTGCTTAGGTTATCAGCTTCTCAGGCTTGGGATATGGGAAGGCTTGAGGACATAAGCTTGTTTGGTTTTCTGAGTGGATA
>VYZW01061660.1:39294-52966 GCA_013401315.1 Balaeniceps rex | reverse complement strand
AGATCTCCAGGTGAAAATTTTGATGGTGGTTTATATGCAATGTGGCCAGCTCTCTGAACTTTATTGCTATTTTTGCAGTATCAAGTATAGTTCTAGAGTCTGCAGCCCCTGCAATCCAGTGATTATGTGTGAATCTTGGATTTCATTTTTGAGAAATGTGGTTAACATAGAAAGCAGGATCCAAGTGTGACCTAGAAATTCAAAACACAGAAGACAAATTAAATATATATATATATGTTTTTATTCCGGTTTCATCATATTCCGTGGTCTAAGTCATGATTTTTAACACAATGCTTTGAAAGGGATTGAGAATTATTTCATAGGAGATAGGTGATAACTGTGGAGTGTGTAGATATGCAGCACAATGTTGCATTCTTCTCACAGGACACCTATAGCTGCAGAGTTACCATGTGCAGGGAACAACACTGAAGCAGCTGCCATTTTATGCTTTAGTTGTGATGCTCATGTGAGCAAGAATGTGCACCTTCTGCTTTTTTCTCTCACCAGAGAGCTGTGTTGCTCTTTCTTTGGAGAAGAGTTTACATTGTCTTCGTCATCTCTCATACAACTCATGGTATTATAAGCTCTACTGAAGTCTAATCATGCTTTGAGTCATGCTGTGTCCTTGGCCGCGGAGAGGCTGTGAATTTCACAGGTTAATTATACTTTGGGTATAACAATATCCATGTTAAACAACATGACTTTCTATTTCATTGGATACCTCCTTGTTCTCGTGCTTTGAGAGATGGAAAACAGACATGGAGAAATGAATGGAAGAGTAAGTCTGCATTTGCTATCTCCTGGGCTCCCATTCCAAACACTGAGTCCCAGGCTTCATAATGTTATTAGCAGACATGACACATTTTGAGACATCATTCCAGGGAATAGTGCCAAAAATCCTGATGGTGTCTCAGCCATTCAGAAGAGGATTGGTCCTGCTCACCAGTTAGCACTGTGGGCAGGCTCTCCCTAACCTGAAGCCTGCTGCATTCACCACAAGGGAAGAGAGGATAATAAAAGGGTGAAGAATACCCAAGATCTCATTTGTACCTTTTGTTTAAGGATCTCCATCACTTTCCAAATATTCTTTAGTGGGCTTTAAATACTATCTAGTGTATTGTCTGGGCTTCTGGTGTCTAGTTGTGCAATACCTTGCTACTCAAGGTATACCTTGAATAGCTGAGGAATATACCTTGAACAGCTGAGGAATACCTTACTACCTCGCCATTCAAGAACTGGCATTTTTGATCCTGGTACTAACTTCACCTGTAGTGAGAGACAGTCACTTTTTCAGGAGCTTTGGTCAAAACAGAGAATGTAGAGACAGAGTTTGATCTTGAGTTTCCTGAGTTGTGGGACAACGCTGTCTCAGTGACTGGAATCTCAGACCTTGACTACTGGGTCAGTATCTTCTTTGATATGTCTGTTCAAACTGAGCCACAGTATAGCTAAGAAAGTGGTGGGCCTAAGTTCAGGTGAGTGTGGTCTATACAGTGACCACAGACATAATATTTTAATAACAGAAGCAGATAAGCAGCTGCAGACAAGGATAACATTTTTTTTTTTTTTCCTGCAGAGGGAGGTGAAGTTAGCTAAACTTGATAAAATTTCCCAGAAGCTTGGTGCAAAAGTTTTGGGTGGTGACTGCTGCAGATCTGCAGTCACATGCGTGCATTTTGTAAATGGGATGGAGGGCTGACCTTTGTATAACTGCACGGGGCATTGTGTGATAAGCATTTTTTTTAACTACAGGCTTCTTACCCTGACAGCAGGAGCCAAGGGGGTGAATGTTTTCCTGCAAGTAAGTCCTGGGGATTGGTTCACATGTAAGGAGCTTGTAGTTCCTTCCCCTACCAGTTATTCAGCTGAGCTATTCATCATCAGGCAACTTCTCCGTAAAGGGCTAAAGCAGAGGCTGTAAGCTCAAAAAGCTGCACAGGTCAAAGACTGTAGCTTTTCCTAAACTGTGTAAGACTTTCCAACATGTCCCAGAGCTATGGAGATACTCTCCGAGCATGCCAAGCATAAGGTAGGGGGATATTCCCCTCTAAAATGAGGTTTCTGCTTCTGGTGCTTTGCAAGCAGATCAGAGGCCAGACTAGGGCACCAGGTTGCCTGCAGCACAACTAACATTGCCTGTATCAGGAAGGGATCCAGAGTGTGGCATGCAGACAGCAACTGTTGCTCAGCTTTTCCAGCTATCTAGAATAGATCTGACAAGCAATTAGAGCATGAATATATTACAGAGCCGATGGGGGATGCCTTTGTTAAACCTTGTGACCCATACTTAGCTGCTGTTTACATTGGCGGCAGCTTCGAGGGTGGGCAAGACCCTCCCTGCCTGTCTTTCTCCTCTCTCCTTCCCGTGCAGAGGGAGCCGGGGAGCTCTGCATCTCATTGGATATTTCAAATGCTTTCTGCACAAGTCATAATTAATGCCGAGTTGCAGAGCTAAGACCAGATGTGCTGCCGAGATTATCTCCCAGGGCAGATCGGCTGCTCTCCGCTCTGTAGCGCTGGGTGAATGGAAAGCTGCCAGTGTTGGGACTCAGAATGTGTCTGATGCCTGAAGTCAGGACTTTCTTTCTCTTCCGCTCCTGCTGTCTGACACTGCCTGGTTTCTGCTTGAAGCTCAGCGCCTGTCATGTAGCAGAGTGCTGCACAAGAACAAGAGGTATGAGATGATTTTCCAGAGTTTAGATTTGTTATAGTTTTCTTTTCCTAGAGGAAAAGCAGATATTTGATCTTAGCCTCAGATAGAAGCTAAGAATCTAAAAAAGGAGCTGGCTTTATGAAAGGGGGAAAGAGTGGGAAGGACCCAGTCTATGGCCAAAAATACTACCGGATGCCAAGCTAGCATTTGAAGATAGTTCTGGGGAGGTGTGTTTCTGTTTGCTTTTACATAGCATATTTAAAAGGATGTATGTGGATGAGAGCAATCAGCTCCTAGTATATGGAGGCTGCTCTTTGTGGGGAATGGGGTCAGAAGACACCAAGTTCTACCACAGACCCATTTGTGTGACCTTGGGCAAGTTACTTCATCAGTTTCTCTTGATTCCTAATAATCTGTTGCTTCCTTTCCTTTCCCCCATTCTTGCATGCTTTGTCTGGCTGGATTGTTTAGTTGTTAGGGACTGTCTTTTCTTAGGCACGTACAGCTCCTAACGTGGAACTCCTTTTTCAATTGCTGCTGCAGTAATTCACATAGTGTGTGCTNTTACAGGTTTGTGTGTGTTTTGTGCTGTGGAAGCATATGCATTTCTGAATGTCTGCCCATGATTTTTTCTTAGTGCTTTCATGTGTGAGAGGGACAGATAAATGGGAGCCTAAGCATGAATGTGGGAAGGTAAAAGCAGATGCTTACCTGTGCAGGTGAGCACGTACACAATCTTCCATCCATAAACTGCCTGTCTGTGAGGCACCGCATGCATGCGCGGGTGTATATACTGCTGTATAGCAGCATCCAGGTGTGTGCCTGATTATCTTCCCACACATCTTTTAACGTGTGTGTACTAAGCTGTACATACAGCTGACGTAGGTGTGTCTGGACTTTTCCCACTTTAAGCACATACAGAGTCCTCAGTCCTCCCTGTAAAGAAAATCTACTCAAGAACTGACTTTATTATCTCTGTCTTTAGTTTATTTTGGTTGAAATCAGAGCTCTGATGAGGAAAAATGAAGCAGGGAGCATATATTTTCCTGCCCACTGCATGTCTGGACAGCATAGCTGAATGTATAGGCTTTGTATGCCTGGAGCTGGTGGGTGAGCTATTCAGGCCAGGACAGAGAGCCTGTCTGTGTCTTAGTCAGTACATCATTCCTGGCTCGCTTTTTCCACAAAGAGCCACCTAAATCCTTAAAGAACAGAGACAGCTTGTTGGAGTAGAGGAAAGAAATTCTGTTGCTCTGCTAGCCTATTTTTTTTAGTATCTGTTGAATCTTTCTGAGATTAAGAATGTGGTCCCAGGCATGCTGGGGTTTTTTCTGCTTTGAAACCAAACAAAAAGGCCTAGCTATAGATAAGGGTATGACAAGGAAAGTTAACCCTTGGGTTGCTAGCTTTTGGCTTTATTTCCAGCCTAACTGTGTCTGGGATTGTGACTGGATGGCAGTGGCTCCCCTTCGGAATGAAGAGAAATACTTTAATGTCTTCCAGCAGAATCATCAAATGGAGTGAAGCGTTGCCAAACTCAGTCTGAGCTGCAGGCCCCAGTGATTAAAAACAGGCCTGTGCCTTGAGGAGCCAGCGGATGAGGCTGTGTGTGACTGGCTCCACATTAGCTTTTCCTTGCAAGGCAGGGCAGTCCCTGTCCAGCCCGGTGATGCTGTCATATCCTGGTAGTTTCAGGGACATTTTACTACAACAGTTTTACAAGCCCTCCTGAGACCTAGCTGAAGTGAGATGAGCTTTACAGAGCTAGTAGGACACCGCCTCCTCAGTCTGCCCTGTTTAGCCCTGAGAGACTGTAGTAGGTGCATCTGCTATGTCTCTTGCCAGTGTAGCTGTGAGAGCCCTAGCGGTAATTTTCCTGAGGGTAGACTTCATCAAGGCCCCCCAGCAGCTGCCCAAATGAAAGATTTCCACAAGCCCAAAACTGTCAGCAGCTCCAACTTGCCTTTGACAGTCCCTTTCCAGCCCCACTCCACAGATACCCTTAGCTTGCTTCTTCTCTGAACCCTAACGCTGATTTCCTTTTCTGAGCCATGGACAAGCTGTGCAGCCACTGCACAGATGAGCAATTTCTCCAAGGCCAACTTCCCAGCCCTACTCTAACTGCAGCTCTGTGCTTTCTCTCTCTAAACCCCAACCCTAATGCTCTTACTGCCAAATGACTTGGCCTGGGAACAATCTTCTGAGCAGTGGCTGGTGGGGGTCCTTGTCTATGGCTCAGCAAAAAAAATTAGGGCTAGGAGAGAGAGAAAGAAAAAGCATAGGGCTGCAGTGTAATTTGGGCTGCAAAGGGAAATTTGCAGTTACCAACAGACTTGGCTTGGGTGAAATATTTTTTCTGTGCAATGCTTGGTGACCTTTTCTAGTGCTTCCCTGGAAAATTAGGGTTCAGGGTTGAGGGAAAGAGAAAACATAGATCTGCAATTGGAGCTGGGCTGGAGTGGGGTTTCCAAACCAAGGTGGGAGGCTGCCAAGAAAGCTGGGCTGGGAGAAGTCTTTCATCCTGGCAATGGCTTCAGGGTCTTTTCTTCCCCTCAGCAAAAAAAAACCCTGAGCGCTGTATGATCTCACCTGCACAGCCCTTCAGCACACACTGTCACACAAGACGAAACCCATGCTTGTGCCACCATTGTATGACAGGTAGATCAGCTTCATCCTCAGTCGTGTCAGTCTTGTTTTCGTGGCTGGTTTTTCTTGTTACCTATTTGAAATGGTGCAAAGGGAGGCGAGCAGTATTGCAGTAGAAGAATATTACAGTGCCTTTGTTTCCTCCAAAGACCGCTGTTGCCATCTAGGAGAAAAAGTTGTTACCAACCTCCATGCCTGAGAATGGGGAAAGACAGGGTCCCCAGCATCTGGTTCTGCAGCAGACACCCATAGTAATGTTTATACTGTGCTTGTGAAAGGTCCATCAGGTGCTGCTCCTGAATCTCAAAGCAGGTCACCCTTCTATCTCTGTTATCTTAGCGTCACATTCCTTAACCTCTCTGTCTGTGGTCTCTGTTCAGCTGCAGTCAGCTTGTTACCCAGGAGTCACTGACGGGTTGATTGTACCTACAGAAAGCTACTGCTACTGTGATCCAAGTTGACTGGGAAGGCAAGGACTGATGTTGCCTGAAAAGTATTAGAACATGTTGCTGACCACAGACCAGCTAAGCCTAGGGAAAAGTAGACAAAGCTTCACACTGCAAGTGGAGATTATGCATGTAGTTGTTCTGTGTGTGCTTGCACATGTGTGTGTCTGACACTGCCTTTGTCCTTGCTCTGAGTTAAGTCTAGAACACCAGAATATGGGCTTCTGGAAAAACATTATCTCTGTGCTCTATACCTGGGGAATGCGGAGCATGTACCTCTTTGCCAGAGCCTTCTCTAGACAGGCCCTTTAGGAAACAGGGCTGTGATTCAACAAGGAGGGATTTGAGAAAACAGGGCTACTATCCTCTAATTGCCCTGACATGTACTAGAGCCTGACCTCCCTAAACCTATATATCTTGCATCTAGAAGAGTGAATATCATGTATCATTTTAAGGAAATAGATGGGTTCGGTGGGAGGAAGCCTGGCTCAGAGATTGATGATAGGATATGGAGTTTTTTGTCTCTAAGATGCACAGATTGTGGTCTGACCAAAGCTTGCTGTAACTAACGCTGAAGGACCTTGTTTTGCATTGGCCTGTGGCCCAGGATCAAACATTCAGGTCAGAGGAAGAGGGAGAAATGGTCACTATCAGAATAACATGAGGGAGGTTAGACAGGACACATGTTCCTGTTCAGCTTTTCACAGCTGAGGGGTCTGCGCTGTAGCTTGCAACTCTTGTTACCTGGATCATTCCTGTGTGTATTTACTATCATATGCAATGTTGAGAGTTACTCCCCCATGAGCAGGATCAGCAGAGAGGCTGAGATGAACAGGCCATGGAGACTTCACTTTTTCAGCTATGACCTGGATTCAGAAGTTATCTGAGAAACTGGGCTGAAAAGGTTGTTCTTTCATGGCTGCCCAGCCTCTGTAAGTGCCCTGGAAACCCTTGGACAATGCTAAGCCCCACATACCAAGCAGTTCCGCTGTGCCCCATCATGACAGCAGGGATTACGTGGTGAGATTACAAAGCAACCTGTGCAAAAGCAGGAAGAGATTCCGTGTCCTAGAACGTGACTTCAGAGACACCCATCTCAGTGAAAAGTCAAACAGATTAGAAATGAGAACTAGTAAAACCTTTACTCTGCAAGAAAACCAATCTTTACAGTGATAAAGATAAGTCACTCCCATGCTCCAGGGCATGCTCTCCTGTCAGGATAAGGAGGGAATTTCCTTTGAGACTCTTCATGGCCCTCCAGCTCTGATACTGTAATGCAGTTGTGTAGGCTGGGGTGTAAGGAAGGTTTCTGTCTTCTGATGTATAACAAACTGGCAGGGAAAGGAAATTGGACTTTAGGATCCTTCTTGCATGTTTCATTCAGGGAGTCGAAACTGATAGTGAAAGGTTTGTTTCACTGAGGATTTGGCAGGGTTGGACTGAATATAGAAAGCAGGTATGGTTTGACATGATGTCTCCCATGAAGGACAGTGAATGATGGTTAGGAAACTTCCTGCCAGGAGTTACCAGCCTCCCATGAATATAGCACTAAAATAAAAATGGAAAATGGGGTTACTAGCAGGAAGGTAAGTAGAGCCTTAAGAAACGACCAAATCCCCTGGCCTGGTATGAGCACATGCACACATCCATTAAACACTGCTTCTGGCTATTGGTTGCAAACACAGTGTAATTCCAATATTTCATGCTGCCGTTTTTTCAGACCTGCAGGATTAACTGAGTGCTTAATGCATGATCTAAAGCTCCTTGATAATCAGTGGAAGGCTTCCTGTTGCTTTGAGAAATCTTTTAATAGAATTTCCTGTCTGCTATGGTCTGGTCTCATCTGAAATTGAATAGATTCTGGGATTCTCTCACTTACTGAATTCTTATTGCCGAAGTATGGTTAACCTGGATGCTATATGTCCTGACTCCACCACACCTTGTAGGGTGCTAGAATTAGGGTTTCAGAACACAACTCGGCAGCTGTCCTTTTAGATGGAGCAGTCTCCTAGTGGCAGGGATTGAACTAAGACCTCTGGGTCTTACAGCCTGAGCCCCTTCTGTGTTGTCGAAAAGATCTGCTGCCAATTGTGGCATTCAGCAGCTGGTATTGACCAGGAACTCCAATTTCGCTAGAGAGAGAGACAGTGCTTCATACTTGGTGATATTATGTCTACAGTAGATCTGACTGAAGAATTACCTAGGCCAGTCTGTTTTTAGAATATCTGGTGCTTCTGATATGTTCAAGGTGCAAGAAGTACAGTACACACGTTTTTAGTAGGAAGGGCAATGTATTTTGCATGCATTTTACTCTGTGTTTTAATTTTCATTCAGCAATTTTAATTAAAGGAAAAGAAATAGAAATGCAAAGCTTGCAGGATGGTGGGGCATTTTCACAATAGCCGGTTTTAATGTTGACAACTGTATTCTGTCATGTTAGCAATCCCCTGCTAGTGGGATTGCTGCGTGTTGGGCTGGGCAGCTGCAAACTGTTGAAGGGCAACTGTGTGACAACTAAGAGGTGGGTGCATGCAGAAAGGAATTGTGTCCCATAAAGTCAATGTAGCCTTTGTTTTGTCATTCTTGGGACAGAAGATGCAATGGAAGTATAATTACTTAATCCCGATTGAGCACAGATAGGGATAACCATGAACATAATCTTAACCCCACCTTCCTTGTGTATAATGAGATATAAACTGGCTTAGGGCAGAGGATAGTTTGAAGCACTCTTAAGCTGGAAAAAAAAAATCACTCAACATATAATTCTTGGTTTTAAAAATAATTTTATTCTTCTGAGTCTGTTAGAAACTGGACCTTCACACAGGTTCACCCCCTCCAAGTGAAAGTTTCCCTCATTGTATGCCCTGAGTGATAGCTCAAGAAGAGTTTAAGCTGACACCCAGATGTCTCTCTTGCTCTCTGTTGGCAGGTATCTTTGGACAGCGATTGGAGGACACCGTACAGTACGAGAGGAAGTATGGCCAGCGCTTGGCCCCGCTGCTGGTGGAACAGTGTGTGGATTTTATTCGGGAGCGAGGTCTTACAGAGGAGGGGCTCTTTCGGATGCCTGGCCAAGCCAACCTTGTCAAAGATCTTCAGGATTCTTTTGACTGTGGAGAGAAGCCCCTTTTTGACAGGTGAGTTGTCATCACCAAATTCAGGCTCATTTGTCTGTGGCTTGTAAAACCTGGCAGGAATGGCCTTGCAGTGGCTATCTTAGTTTACATGTTCTTTCCACACCATTGTTCTCTTCATTTAAAGTGCCGCTGGGGCTTTCTCCTGCATGGTGTTGGGTGTGGAGGCCTTCATTCAGCTAAGTGCTTGAGCAGAGGGAGAAATTGAGCACATTAACCTAGATGGGGCTACTCCAGTATTTCAGCTCTAAGCACATGTTGAATGAAATGCATTGCTAGATTTGGGTGTGGCATACTCAGCAGTTGGTGGGATCCCACCATAGAAATGGATATGACAGAGGTGAACTAGTTGTTCTACTGCTTTCAGATGTTGCATTTTCCCTTGCCGCAACCACAGTGGATCTGCCCTGGGGCAATATCTCGACTCTACCCCTTCCTTTGTCACCAGGTTTCAGAATAGTCACCACCATCTCACATACCTTCCCTGGCTGTTATGTGTGCAATGTATAGAATTGGTCAGCATGTCATAACAAAGCACTTTCTGACCCCAGAAGAATGATTTTTTTTTTGGTCCACAGTTTCAGCAGCTGAGGTGGCATATTTATTTCAAGACTGAATATATCTTTTGATTTTCAACAAAACTTCAGTCAAATGTTTCTGAAATAAAACTGGCAATTTTGCATTTTTCTTCACAGTATAAAAATGTTGTTGTAATCACTCCTTGCCTGGTACAAAGACGTGCTAGCTGCCTTTTTGTCCTACTGACTATGCCAATGTCAGGGAGCAGTAAGGGCCAGCTGCTCCACAAAGCAAGGTGAGCCAGGAGCCAAGTGTGGTAACAAGGCTGGCAGAGGCAGTGACACAGTCCAGTGATCACCAGGCAAGTCCCTAGTGACGAGGCAGGTCCAAGATCAGGCTAGGTAATCTGTCTGTGAGTCAGGGTCCAGGTCCAGATCAACAAGGCAACAAGGTCTGTAGCCAGGCACAGACATGGCTGTGAAGCAGTGGTGGGAGTTGTAGCTCAGACACGAGATAAATGGTAGAGGCTCAGCTTAATATCGGCTCCCACGGGAAAAGTGTCAGCCCTGGCTCAGAGTGCTCTGTCCAAGGTCAGCAAGGGAAGGGGGGCAGCTCTCATCTGCACTATCTCTATGTTGGCCCTGAGCCTAGACAGTCAAATCATCAGGGGGGTGGATGCTCTCAGGGCCCTTGCAGCCAAATCCTGTCTATACTCTGTAACTAACATTTCTTTCCCTCTCTTACATGTACATGCTATTCAG
The DNA here is from genome assembly GCA_013401315.1 of Balaeniceps rex. Lineage (NCBI taxonomy): Eukaryota > Metazoa > Chordata > Aves > Pelecaniformes > Balaenicipitidae > Balaeniceps > Balaeniceps rex. The sequence goes on along the minus strand of VYZW01061660.1, from coordinate 42,807 downwards.
AGCGAAGGTCGGCATTGTGCTAACCTAAACAGTGCTTTGAGAAATGGGCCTTGACCCTAACAGAGACCTTGAACTCCAGGGATATTTGGATCCAAGGCCATTGTGGAGATCTGGCCCAGTCTCTATCACAGGTCCACAAGTGGGATCAGATCTGGGATCTTGACTTGGAGACCTGACTCCATTTCTTGCTGGAACTCACTAGCACACTTTACCAGGTGATGCAGGCAGCATCTGGTATGTTGCCAGCGCATTAACCTAGGGGATCGCTTTCCATGGACCTGCAGCCAGTCTCGACATTGCCAATAGCATCCCTGCCTACTGCTGCAGGAAGAGCTAGCACTCTCCTGCCTGGGCAGCGCAGTGTTTGGTCCCATCCTGGGAAGAATATCCTTAGAGTTTATTTGGAACATTCTTCTAATTCTTCCCTTCCCTCAGCTTCCCAGACCACCCATCCTCCTTTCTTTGATTCTTAACCACAGTCAGTATTTGCTCCCTAAATGGAAGTGTCAAATATTTAGAGATATTTTCATGAAAAAATAAAGTTTGAAATTATCGAATTGTCTCACTTCATCTTTTCTTAAACAATTTTTAACTGAATATCTGAGTGTTCTAGTTCAGAAATAGAATTGTCTTAATTCATGTGGAAGTGAACAAAGTTATTCTGGAAAACGCTCATATTCTGGAACAGGAGTATCTATGGAAGGAATTAATTAGGAATGACAGTTTCACTTTCATGTTTTACCTTAGTCTAATCCATACTAACTTTATGACAATGAAGATAAGCCAAGCCTCCCCCCAGCATTTTTAAAGCAGAAAGCACCTTTATTTCCATAGGCATTTGCACTGGCTAAATAGATCAGTGCTAAGTCTCACCTTTAACACAGGGAATAAAGATCTCCATGAAGGAATGCCTGCCTTTTGGGTAGCCGATTTCAAATGTGATAACTGAAGGTTCAGTACAGAATTAAAGGAGGCCAGCCTAGGGGTACCCAAGTAGTGTGACAGTTGAGGGTCCCCCAGTCATTGCCTTTTGCTCTTTCTACCGTGTCCACTGCGACTTGTAGGCCCAGCTCTCTGGTGTTTGATATGTATAGTCACAGATAGCAACAAGGGAGAGGTGGTTCCACCCTGGCTAAGTGAAATGCTTCTCCTCCTAACAAGCATAATTTTCTCTATGTGTAACTAAAACTATCCATGTATGGCCTAGGATACCTAGGCAGTGGCAAATATTTTCTGCAAGTGTGAAATCCCTATGATTTTTTCCAAATCAGGTGCAGTGAAAGGAATATCCTTTTTTTCCTAGTTGCAGTCAGTGCTTTTAGATGTCTTTTGTATCTACAATGATCTTCCAAATGCTAGAGCCTGCCTACCTCATGGTGGATCGGATCTCTGCAATGACTGATAATTGAAATACTTATTTTTAAAAGGCTTGCTTTTCCAATTTGGTTTTTAAATGCATATGTATTCTCATGGAAGGACAGGTGTTGCTGTTTTGGAAGCACCTACAGCAGTCTGCTCCTATTGTACTTCCATGCCACTGAAAGTTTGGCTGGATTTCACATGGCCTTGTGAATGAAACAGTAACTGCAGCCAGCGGACCTGAAGCTGTAGTCTGGGCTCTGCTTCTGAGTGATAGTCATATCCACCATCCGTGCCGGAAACTCCACGCTAAAAAAGAAAAAAAGAATAAGGATACTGATCTCATTTGTAAAGCATTTATAATCAATGAAGAATACCACTATGTGAAACTGTGGTATTCTCAAACATGACAGAGCTGTTTAATAGGAATAGCATTATCATGATTAGTAGCAAGTGGTAGCTGCTGGCAGCTTCCTATTGTAATTTTTCCTGTTCTGTTTTAGCTGTGTGTTCCAAAAATGCTTAAAAACTTACTAAGCAGAAGAGATTCAGCTTTTAGATAGAGGTGAGGATTTGAAGCTCTGTTGCCCCATGGTTACTGATGTGTTTTTCTCAGCGTTCTTTAAAGACTGTCGGGGCAGTGGTGGGTAGTGGGGAGCTGGTGACAGAATCTGTTTAGACTTCCAGCGGCTGAAACCTTTGAGGAGGTCAACTGCAAAGATTAATAAAGTTGTACAACAGGAGACTTGGAATGAGGGAAAGGTATTGCCATACATCAAAAGCTGGATAGGAAATGGAAAGGGAAAAAGAGGTGCATCTTCATCATGGGATCTGGCACCTCAACCCCAACTTAAAGCAAAGGAGAGAGAAGAGGAAAAAGAAGTTCCTGGAGTGGGAGAGAAAAGAAAAGCTGATATCCCAGCATAACAAATGGGCTAGGAAATGCCAGATACCCCCGCCTGGGGGAGGAGATGTGACCCACAAGCCAGGCAGCCATGCCAAATGACAATAGAGGGCCTGGAGGAAATACAGCTTCCTCCATTTTTTTTTTTTCCTGAATGATTGACCAGGGCACTTGGGAGCCTGGACCATCGGACACAGGTGGGTGCTGGCTGAGGAGAGTATCAGGCAGGAGGAATCAGTGAGAGGATCAGAGGTTATGTTTGATTGCACGAGGACGCAGAGCTCTCTTGTCAGTGCTACGTGATCACTGTGCACTTGCCTGGACTCTGTTGCTCACATTCCTGATCCACATTGGCTGAGGAACCACAGCACCACCCTACCTTAAGCAGTATCATGGGCATATCCCTTTCACTACCTGTATTACCTAGGATGCATTTATATCTTGACAAAATGGGAGATTTCCCTTGTTCCCAGGTAGACCCCCCTGCCTAGTACAAACATGTGACAGAACAGCTTCCTTCCATGTGCCTACTTCATCCCTGTCCCTAAGAGGGACCTTGATGCACCCCCAATGAAAGACATCAAGCTTTGGGGTAGTGTGGGTTTCTAAATTTCCTTCCTTCTTCTCTATTGCAGCAACACAGATGTTCACACTGTGGCGTCCCTCCTGAAGCTTTACCTTCGAGAGCTGCCAGAGCCTGTCATCCCCTTTGCCAAATATGAAGACTTTCTTTCTTGTGGACAGCTACTCTCAAAAGATGAGGGAGAGGTCAGTGATCCTTCTAATCTGCCACCTTCTACCTCGAAGGTTGTTCCCAAGACTCAATGTAGTACAGCTTTCTTCTTTCAGTCCTGATTTAAATCAATGAAGTTCCTGTGAACCTCCCCCTAAATTTTCCTGAAGCCGTGAATTGGGTGTTAATATCACACACTCCTGCTTGAAGCAGGAGCTTTTTTGAAGTCAGTCTTGTAGCCTGGTGCTTCTTTCTTCTGAACAAAGCTGTTGTGTAGCATAATCAGCAAGAGATGCATGGTAGGATATCTGGGTTCCTTTCCCAGGCTTGCTGTTGACTCATTAGCAAGCTGTATGAAGTCACTCCCTTTTTCTGTGTTTTCAGTTTCATATATCAGAACAGCATGATTCCCAAATTTTTTAGTGGATGAGACGTTGATCAGCGCAACGGTCTTTGTATTTCTTAGAGGAAAGGTACTACAAAAAGGCAGGCTATGATATTATCCCCAAATGGGGGA
>VYZW01061660.1:15124-35187 GCA_013401315.1 Balaeniceps rex | reverse complement strand
GAATGTAGCACAAAGTCATACCCAGCCTGTAGGGCCTGACTCGCCTCTCACCTGAGAAGTTCCCCTGCTCAAAAATGTGGTTCCACTGAAACCATAATTTTTTAGCACAAAATGATAAGCAGGGAATTTCAAAATCAAACGTTTCATTTTGAAAAAGTATTTGGAAACAAAATGCAATCTATTGTTTTAATTTGAAATACTATTTTGTTTTCACTTTTCACTTGGAATTTTTGGATGAGACTTTTAGACTCAAAATATAATTTTCTTTTGTTTTGTACACCCACCCCCAATAAAAACAGAATTACTTAAGGCAAAATAGCTGTTCAGATAAAATTGTTGGCACCTCATGCTGCTACATTGTGACCTTAGATAGGAATTATTATGATGTTAGCTTGGCCTAATCTCCATCTGCAGCAAAAAATACTCCAGCACTGCCCTAAGCTTTCTATTTTTCATTCAGATTGCTGTTCATCTTCATTCTGCACCAAATTAATCTCTGGTGTTGGAATGCAAACAGAAACGTAACAGAGACCTTGGGTCGTGCTGAGGCCTCTAGGTATCTCAGCAGGACTGCAGCGTTAAAAAAGATTTGATTCTGATCCCAAGTGATTGGGAGGAGGGCTTGAAAATGAAAAACAATTTTAGAGTAAGAATGAACGAAAGATCTTCAAACCTCTAAAAACTCATTTAGGTCTGAGCTGACTTGACGTGGTAATATTTTAGCCTTCACTGCTGCCTGCACTCTAGAGACGCACACAGCAGTTCAGTGGGCTAAGCGCATGGCTTTGAGTTTTTAAAGAGGGGTCTGAATTTGGGTGACCATCTGAAGTGTTGCTAGTTTTCCAGCCCAGCNCAGCCCAGCTAGAAGCTCCTAATTGGTGCTGATCTGTTACACACATTGCAAAATCCTTGGTTTTGGGATCACTCCTTGGAAAGCATGACAGACACGCAGCATTTGCAAGGAAGTAAGAGGTATTGCTGCAAAATACCATGATGAACGACAGTGTGGTGCCTCTGTTGCTTGCTGGGCTGCAGCCATAGGCACGATCAGTGCTATTTGTTAATAATGCAGCAGTTTGCAGCTTGCATTTTCCTTTACACTTCCGCTGTGGTGTTACTAGGCCCAGCCTTCTGCCATCTGTAGGTCAGGTGGTTGGTGGGTACAAATCTGTGGCAAAGCTGATAAATGCTGCAGCAGGAGAGAAAGATTTTTTTAACCTGGCAAGTGTTTGTATCTTGACGAATATGAAGATACTCTCTGTGTAATACCACGTTTGTGATTCCTTGTGACAAAGCATGGATGACAAATTTTCAGAACCTTTTTTCCTTTCAGGCAGCATCTTGTACCTTTAGGTCATGTTTCCCATTGTTCACAACTGCCTGCAGTTTCTGTTCCGAAGCCCCTCTTGCATCCAGTGGAGCCATGGTATTTTAATTCAGAGCAATTGAAATACAGTGCTAAATACCATCCTTGTTTCTGTATTTGAAATAAATTGGGTTACAGAGCAAAATTCAAGAGGGAATTAGGTCTGTTAGCTCATCTGTTTCTAGTTCAAACTCCTCACTTGAAAGCTGGATGACCTGAACAACCGACCTTAACCTTCACATCAGTAGCAGCTGTCCTTGATTCAAATGTTTTCAGAAGTCTGAAAAAGAGGATTGAGATTTTCAGAAGTGACTGGTCTTTTGTTGGTGTCTCCATTGTTGTCACTGTTAAACCAGCATAATTTTTAAGCTAAGGAATTAAAAAGGACTCACTGCTTTTAAGAATTTTTTTTAAGTTTCAGTTTTTTTATTAGAGGACTTTTTTTTGTGCTGGGACATATAGAATAAAAAAGTGTCTATACATTCAGGGTGTTAAGGATGAAGGCAGGAATACAGACTGCTCTCTGGATGTTTCTGATTTGTCTGGACCAGAGAAATTGGGAAGATCTTGCAAGAGGCTGGCCAACAGAATTCCCTCCCTAACAGTCCTTAATAAATCAAGGAAAGTTTGAAATGAATGTCCAACTGCACTTCTTTGGCTTGGAACCAGCTGCTTCTGGAGTTTCCCCATCATTAGTTAGCAGTCCTCCATCATTAGTTAGCAGCTGTCACTCTTCCCAAATGTGCTTGGGTATCTATTTTTCCAGAAAAGGTTTAGTTGTCTCAAAAAATAAGCAAATCTCCAGGGAAACTGCAGCATTGACAGGAACAAGCAAATGATGCTTGGGACTGTGGAAGGACAGTAGCCTTCTGAGTCAGAGGTTTTCATTAGATGATTTAAGTAGCTTCAGGGTTTTAAGTCACTCCTCTAGCAGATATGTCATCTTATGTTTTAATGTAAAGACAGAAATTTTATGAGGAAATATGTCACAGCTCAGAATGACTGCAAATGGAAGTAAGTAATTAAAAAGGAGGTAGTTAAATTGGAATGTCGTTTAGGTTTTTTAAGAAAAAACTCTCCTCTGCTCAGTTGAGCATTACTGCAATGTATTTATACCACTCTCAATGCCTCAAAGTTTCAAATAGGCCAGGTGTTGAAAAGGCATATTTGCTGGTACATTAATACCAATGCCAGTGGGCAGACTTTGAGGACTAACAGGCCTCACTAATTGAAGGCTTCTACATCAACCATTAAAGCTGACAGGAGGACTTCCACTGATTTTGAGAACTGAATCAAGTTCTGTATATTGGGTTTTTGGTAAGGCGCAACACACTGGATGACACCTTTTTTAAAGCAAAGCCTCTTTGTGTTATCCTCTGTTGTTCACGGTTTTGACTCTGGAAAGAGGACTTTGTAGTACTGAAGGAAAGTCACATCTGCTTTGCATCATTTATATTAATAGCTCTCCTTGTTTTTCTTGTCCCTCAGGGTACCCAGGAACTGGTTAAACAGGTAAAGAATTTGCCCCAAGCCAACTACAACCTCCTCAAATACATATGCAAGTAAGTGAAATTAATTAACACTTGGAAAAGTCACTAAGTTTTGTGAGGCTCAGTCTTACATGCAAATAATTTACTCTGAAAGTATGAATATTCAGACATAGCTTACATGTAAGTTACTGCTCCTATAAAACATGGGGAGGTGAATGTGCAGTCTGCCTGAAGGAAGCTCTCGGTTTATCCAAGAGCATCAGCCAAGCAAATTGCTGTCACCACACAGCCTTGGCAGCAGGCATGAATGATACTAATACATTATATTGTTTATTTCAGAAGCACTTAAAGACCAGTAAAGAAAGGCATTTTTTCCAGGTGCTGCACACTTGGAAGATTTATGACACAAGCTGAGTAGCAGATGCAGTCAGAATAGTCAGTCTGGCTTCAGCTCTGGTTTGGAAGTGGGGTTGGGAGTGGCTGCCTCTTGGACTACCAGGGACTCTGCAGCGTTGTCTCCCCTTATCTCTCTGCTGACTCTCCCAGTTTTTGCAAAGTGGGCTGGAATGTGTTTTTGGAGCTGGAATGGACTGTTACCCTAGATACAATGTAGTGAACTTTATGTTGTATTCTAGTCTCCGTGGTAGGTAGTCCCTTTATGACCAGTGGGATTTGCACATCTGGAGCAGGCAGTAGACACAAACACTGACATGAAGCCCATGACTTATTCAAGATATGTCAAGCCCTTCCCAAGTGTACAGACAGATAGAATTTCTGAAATGTGTTTTTTGAATGCTTTAAAAATTTTATTTTGCCTCACTATGTGCTTCTATAGCCATTTGTTTTAATATCTGAGCACCTCAAAACATGAATGGCTGAGGCAGGGGCATATAATTATACATGTTTCTAAGTGAAGAACTGAGGAAGGGAAAGGGAAAGGAAAGGGAATGGGAAAGGGAATGGGAAAGGAAAGGGAAAGGGAATGGGAAAGGAAAGGGAAAGGAAAGGAGAGGAGAGGAGAGGAGAATCTGCTTCTGACTTAGTGAAGAAAGCTGAGGGTTCTTGGGTCTCAGCACAGTGTCCGCCACAGGGCAAAGCTGCAGAAAAAATGGGAATGCTGCAAGTAGAAGCATTCAAAAATTGGCCAAGTAGTGCAGAATGACAGGGAAACTTTTTCCCTGCCAAAACACATCCAATCATCCAAAAATTAACAATAGTTTAGGAAACAGGGTACAGACAGGGTGAGACTGTTCACTTTTGAGGCCACTGAGTCCTATTCCTGCTATTGTAGGTCTGCATGTCATACAGTCCTTTTTACAACTTGGCTAATTATGTACAAGCTATTTAGGTGTTTGTTACAGCCTTTCTCTTACTATAACTCCTATTGGGAGGCTGTTCCAAATTACAAAAACATTAACTGCTAGAAACTTTCTGCTGATTTCCAGCTTATACATATGGATAGTCAGCCTGTCTGGATTTCTCCATGCACTATCTTTGGCTTGCATAGTCTTTTTATCATACTGATATTTGCCTAGCTGATGCATTCACAAGAAGCATTTGGGCTACCTCTTTATCTGTATTTTGTTAGATTCAAGCAACAAAGCTCTTTCCACAGGCTGCTAGTTCTGGGATGAGGAGATGAGTGAAATGTCTTTTTACTTCTGTTATATCTGTAAGTGAAAAATGGCAGAAGTCAATCTGTGTAATTTGAGAATTCCTATAAAAATGTGAAAATTTGTACTTTCATACTCAGTAGAAGGCTGGATCCCTGGTAGACTGGTACCTTTGGCAGAAACCATCCTGTCCTCTCTTGTTCATAGACTAGGAGGGGTCTGGGGTTATTACTGAGTATCTAAGCTGCATTAGTCCGTAGGAGTATCAGGGTTGTATATAAACACAGGACAAAACTGTTCCTGCCCCAGAATGCCTACAGTCTAAGTATGAGAAGTGACTTACTTATTATTCCTCTTCTCCTTTGATTTTTCTGGGTGGCTTTTCAAGGTTCCTTGATGAAGTTCAGGCTCACTCCAGCATTAACAAGATGAGTGTCCAGAACCTGGCTACAGTATTTGGACCAAATATATTACGACCCAAAATGGAAGATCCAGTGACCATGATGGAAGGTAAGTACTAATCTTGTGAGATAACACAATACCTGTGTCTTGGAGCTGTAAGAGTATGCTGAAAGTCATACGTCTGTTGGTAGCTGTATCACTTGACTGCACAGTCAGCAACAAGTCAAGCAATCACTTTCATCAGTGCCTGTGAGGGGATGTACCAGTTGGCCTCTGTGTTATCCCACTCACCTGGGAGTGTCTCTCCACCACATGGAGATGCCTTTGCGCTGTTGTAAGTTGTTATGTGAAACTCTTTTTGAACCCACTGCTAAAATGAAAGCTCAAATGTTCTTCAGAAGGACCATGTTTAAGTACCAAACTTCTATTGTTTATTATTGGTGCATTTGGTGGTTAGACAGCTCCCTGTAAAGGACATCCAGTCCACAATGAAAGAGGTACTGTAGTTTTGCTGTGCAACAGCAGTTATAACTACGTGTCTTAGAAGTGTTGTATTCTAAGCAGGCTGTGTATGGGTCACAACTTCACAGAACCCAAGGAGTTAGTTGAAAATCACTGTTAATTTTGGATATAAAAATCTGAAGCATGAAAATTATCTACCTCCATATGGGTCAGGAAATGCCCAGGGCATGATCTCTGGCTGGCTGACACTAGGGCTGGGATACAGCCCCTCTCCCAGGTGGCACTGGAGCACAACTACTGTGGTAGAAGTTTTAGCAGGGTCTTTGCATCAAGTTTCATAGGGTCTTGGCAAGTCTGCAAAAATAATTGATGGATTCATCCAGCATTAGGCACAGATGGAGATGCTGTGCCCAGGATGTCTGAACTCAGCCCTGGCACTGCTCCGTAGCTGTAGGGGAGAGCTGACGTCGTGTTCTGCATGATGGAAATCCTTCACAGAATGCCAGTGTTATCACGCCTTAGCAGCAGCAGCGCCTTTAGCTCTGCACAAGTGACCTCTGAAAGGCACTGCAGATGGGTGCCCCACAGATGGCAACCTACTATAAGGTAACAGGCCAACTTCAGGGCATGTGTACTATAGCTGTTCAGGGACTCAAAGCCTGCCACAGAGATGTGGGCCATATTATTAAGGGTAGTTCAAGACCTTCCCCTGAAAGGGGGGAAGGTACAAAAATGTGGGGAGGAGAAAAAGGGAGTGCAGGAGCAGATGCTGCGTTATTCAGCATTACAAAGGCAGGGATAGCTGAAACCTCAATCTGTTGTGTGATGCTGTGACTTGCTCTAGTGGCCAGCTGGCCAGCGGTTGATAAGACTCTTACAGCCTTGACCAACAGCATACTTTTTGTTCAGTTGGTACAGATGACAAGTTTGGGTTCAGTTCACCTCAGGCATTTCATTATGCAGTTCAGCTGATGGCAGAGATGCTTGTACTCTGTGTAGGTGCACAGGTACCACAGATGCTATGGTCTCTCCTAATCATCATATAAAAACGCTACAGTGACCTGACCTAGAATTCTGTATTACCACAGACCTGAACTGTAGAAAAATGGGGATCCGGTGACTGGATTTTTAGACTTAATCATTATACTCATAAGCAACAGCACTGGGAACATTTTGTTTTATTGTTAGTTGAGGACAGAAGATTAGTTAAATAGAAATGATGGAGAAGTGGAAAGACTCAATAAAATTTTTTTAGCTTCAGGGTAATATGGATCTGCTAAATCAACTGATACAGAAAAATACTGCTGCCAGTTCTTAACAAAAAGCATTTTGTGTCTCTCTTCAAACTTAAACCATGAATTTCAAATAGAAATATCTGAAGTTTGACACCTAAATTGCCCTTATCTCCAGAGAGGTTTATTTCTCTCCCTGTACTCACAGACATAAAATAGAAGTTGTAGGTGAGCTCAGTACCTCTTGCTATCAGGCCAAAACCTCATTATTAAATTCAGGCTCTTATCTTGAACCCCTGAATATGTTAGTCTTTCATAATCATTTCAGACAATGATTAAAGATAGAATTAATTACATGTTTGCTCTTTTCAAGGTTTTGCTTTTTTGTAGAAAATGCTTTCTATTAGGTTCGGTAAGTGGTGTTCTCTATTAGTTCATAATGGTCTGCTCCACTACTGGAAAACAATGACAACTCATTTCTGTGGATTTAAATAATTGCAAGTGCTTTCTGTACTTGAGGTAGGTGCACGTATCATACAGATGTCATACTTTCTCCCAAGTTTCTCAGTACACTAAGAGTGCAGCAGAAGGCCTCAGCTGAAACTTCTGGTTCTTCAGTAAACGCTAGCTCTGGGCCTGTTAAGACTATGAAACTGGGTGCAACATAGTTGTGGAAACCTGTGGGTTTGGAAGCTGGACAGAGAGGTGCTTCATCCCAGCCAGTAGGTTTGTGTGTTGAGGATCCAGGATGCATCTCTGCACAGGGCTATGCTGTCCTGCATGGGTGCACATGCCAAGATTGATGCTGGCTCTGAACCCCATGCCATGGTGTAGTACAGACATGCCCTGTTTTCCAGGTGTCCTCCTCCTCTGTTAATCCTTAAGCAGGCCAATTTATTAATCATTGCTACTGATCATTTGTACTCTGCTAGTCAGCTACATTCATGAGTCACACTGACACCTTCATCCTTCACAGTCCCCATGTCCAGCAAAGGCAACGACTCCTGTCTCTTGCAGTCCTGTACAGGCAGGCCCAGAGCAGTTGTTTGTGCAGACCCACTGCAGTGCGTGGTGGCCACAGGCCTGCCTCGCAAGGAGCTCGCAGGGCATCTCACAGACAGGGGGTAAGCGTTGGAGGTCTTCCATGTCTCATCAACTGCTTGCCTTTGTTTTCTCCCCACAGGCACCTCGCTAGTTCAGCAGCTGATGACAGTGCTGATAAGTGAACAGGGGCGAATCTTTGCTGTTCCTCAGGCAGATGTGCCAGGGAGCCAGCTGGAAATCAGACCTGTGCGTCAGCGCAGTACTGTGGAGTGGATCTCCGAGGAGGACGGGGAGGACAGCAGGTCAGACAGCCCCGCTGATTTGCCTTCTAGCAATGCTGTGGCACCAGAGGCCACTCCTGGACCTGCGGTGAAAAACACTCCTTCAGAGCACAGTGGCAAATTGACTCAGCCTGCCACCAGCCCCAATAAAAGAGTGCAGACACTGCCTCCATGGAAATACTCCTTCCGCCAGCAGGGAGCACGATCTGTGAGTCCAAAGCTGGGCAGCTCATCCTTAGATATCCCCAACCTCTCCTCCAGTGGGAATTGGTTGATGAATGGACTGTACTCTCTCCGAGGCCATCGCCGGACAGCCTCTGGGGAACGAGTTAAAGACTCATGTTCTTCCCAGAGACTCTCTACTTACGACAATGTCCCTTCGTCCAGCCTCTCCCTTAGCACACACAGTATGGCCAGCACCACATGGTCTACATCATCATGTGAAATCTCTGTGGTGGACTCGGTCAGCAGCTGCCCAGCCTGCCGGGCCAGTGACTCTTCTGCTTTAAGCTCTCTCAAAACCGAATGGATAACTCAGGGCTCACTGTCTCAGAGTGAGGTCAAGACTGCAGATCTGGAGAACAGCATCGACAGGTTTGAAGCATGCAGCAGCAGGAGCGAACAGAGCAACCTGTCTGCAGCTTCCAGAGACTCTGTCAAATGCTCTAGGGCCTTACAGAGCTTGGTGGTGGAGCTAAAGACAGAACTGAGCAAACAGAGGACTGAGTATGAGACTAGTATCAAAAGGTAATGTCATCTGCAGGGGGGACAAGGAAGTCGTCTGTCAGCATTACCCATTTGAACGTGGGTGTGGGCTACCAAGCATATCAGGTTCTCAGACCTGGAGTTTGGGTTTGTGAGCCAGCAGATTTGATTCTGCTCTTTCCTCACTGCTCTCTGAATCCAACTTTTCTCTCTCTGAGAGGATCCAAAAAAATGGGATTTCCATCACACAGGGAATTGCAATATTACACATTCTGTTTTCACTGGAAATCAGAATTGCACAGGTAATGCCAAAGTCTGCTCTTCGTCAGTGTCCTGGGAGAAACAGCAAAGCAGACGTCTGTCTTGGAGGGAGGGACTGGGACCCAGGGTGGTGAGGCCTCAACAAGGAACTCTGTTGGTCTGTGCAGGTGCTGAGATTTGTACCAAATCAGTCTGAAACTGAGGGCTTCTTGCTGCTTTTTCCAACAGAAACAGGAAACTGATTTTGACTGTTCTCCAGGGGGTTCTCTTTCTCTTTCGGTGGTGGTGGTGTTGCGACTGCATGTCAGTTACAACTTTTTTAGCAGCCCTTTTGTGTTGAACTTCTAGAAACCTCGCTTTTGATATTTCATGTACTTGTAGCCATCCTTTGCTCACTTGGCCAGCTACTGACTCAAAGTAGCAGCAAGGTGCTGCTTGTACAGCAGATACGTGAACCGTGCAGGTCTTTGCCCACTCTGATGTTTACTGCAACTGCTGGTGCTGTACTTTAGATCTGTGCTCAGAAAAATTCCTTCCAGTTTTCAGGAGAGGTGTGTGTGAGGGCAGGAAGTAGGAAGCATTAGTAACTAGGAAGTCACATTCATTTGTGTGAGTTAGTATATTAGGTTTTATGAGTGTAAGTGCGTGCTTAACAGAATGACTGTCAGGCAAGTGCTCAGGGAAATATGCACATGAAATATTGTTGCTTAAAGGAATTAGATATGTTTTAATATACAGCCATATGCAAAATTGCACACCATGTTATAATACAGAAGAATCATCATTGGCCTGGGCTCTGCAGCCCTGGTACTTTGCACTGAAGAAGGGCTGTAGTCCCATTTCTTACAAAATAGTTGAGTTCTCAGCAGGTTTTTTGTGTTAAGGTGTTAATGTTATACTCCTTCAGTTATTAAAACTCTAGTAGCATATTTAGACGTCTCAATTTCCACTCAGTCTCCCAAACATGGTACCAAAAGCACATACGACTGACTGTAGGGATTGCATAGCATAGCTTTAGGCTATGTTTGTTGCCTCTTTTTTCTTGTTAAAGTAATTTCTCAAAAATGTATCCAAACTGTGTTGTCTTCCAGTGGGTCAGCTGTTAAGGTAGGAATTTCACTTGCTACCTTCCTGCTTTATTTTATAATTTCCTATGGTGGTGGTTTGCCAGCCTCTGCAGCTTTTCTGCCTCTTGGATTGTACTGCCTTGGTATGTGAGGCTGGAAGGAGAATCAGGCCACGTAGCAGTTTGTTCCCCCCTCACATCAGAGTGGGAGAAAAGCTTACCCCTGCCTTGTTGTGTTCCAGGTAGAAGAGCTGATGAGAACACCACTAGTTGCTAGCATCATGGTGTGTTGGAAAAGGTCTGAGAATGAAGACAGTAATAATTCATGGCTTTTTTTTTTTTTTTTTTAAGATGCCCTACTGACGCAGAGTGGGAGGGAGATGAGGGTATGTGCCTTGCATTTAATTCTGCAGAGCTGCCCTGGCAAGCCTTGTTGCAGGGATACAGAGTAATAAACAGAAAGGAGAACAGGCTGCAAAACTTGGAAATGTGTATCTGCACATTTTTACCTGCTGCCTGAGGGAAGAGATGGCTTTCCAGTTATCAGTAAAACTGTTCCAATGGGGTCTTCAGCTGTTGACATCAGGGACATCCAGGAAGACCTGTTCTTCATTCCAGCTGTTGAGCATTTTCAGCTGTTCCAGCTCTAACACCCACCTTTCCCTTTCAGCTGGACAGGGACAGAGAGCACTGTGGCTGGAGGGGAGGACTATACGTGGCCAGGTCTCAGAGGGCAAAGTAGCTAAAAGGAAAACACCTAATGAACTAATAGTTTCATAAAAACAGGCAAGATGCAATCACTGCCTTTTTGTATTAAACAGGATGATTCCAGATTACAGCCCGAAGGATCTTGCTGTCAAGGCTAAGAATTTCAAGCCAAGTTTTTCAGCTCTCAAAAATTTTGCAATGTTTTTACTACACCTGCAGCAATTTACATGTGCAAAAATATGTTCCTTTTGAGACTGCATGAAAGTCTGTTCCTGTGGAAAGACAGGAGCTAACTAGCAAAAAAGGGATGCCGCTTAGCAGGAAAACTTTGGGCTGCCTCACTAGCTTTATTTTATTGAAGATAATTTAGTCCCCAAAAGTAATAATTAGTTCCTTTACAATTGTACATGTGCTTGTGTGGTTTGCAGAACTCAGTGTGTGTAGCAGGGCATGTTTTAATGAAGGAATATGAGCTTTTTGTTGGCACGTACATAAGCAGAGGGAAAGCAGAGTCAGTACCTGCCTGGGGCAGAGGTAAGGAACACTTGCTGATGGAAAAGTTGTTATTTATCATCATCAACTGCCCATTTTGTCTCTTAGTCAGAGGGAGGCAAGTTTTATGGCCTTCCTGTAACCAGTCTGTTCCAGAGCATTTCTCCCTCAAGGTTAGTATAATTATCAGGCATTCTCTGTTGAGTTTCAGTAATTCACGTTTACCACCTGGGACTCTTAAGAAACTGGAAGTATCTTGGAGAGGACTATTATGTTGTAGATGTAGAAACACAGTAAGTAAGTACTGTAACTGTGTAATTCAGAACATGGACAGCTAGTCTAGGCTGCTGTAGCTGACACCCCTAAAACTTTGTGGTAGAAAAATTTCATTGGTAGCTCAGATCTGTAGGACGTAACAAAAATGTTAGGGGCGGGGGGAGGAAGGGAAGCATCCTAGCTTCAGTGTCAGTGTTCTTTGATGTCCTTAGAGAAAAGCTCTTGGTCTTGCATTAGAGCTTTGTGCACAGATGAATTATTTAAGGTCTACTTCTTCCAATTCTTCCTCATATGAAAAGTGGGTTTTTTTGTAAAATCTTTGCAGTATGAAACACTTTTATTCCCTCACCCCAATGTCAGTGACAAACTTTACAGAAAATACCATAAAATGGATGGTGAGGAAGAACTGAGACCTCATTCCTACCTGACCTCCAAGGATGCTCCTCCGTACTGGATATCAGTATAGGGAAACAGTATCAGGATGAAAACAGAGGTTAAAAGATTATATACTTGAACTCAGCCTAACTGAGGAGTTAATATATCTCCTCAGATGTTCAGTCTGTTGCCCAAAAGTAAGCATTGTTTTGTAAGACTTGAGCATATTTTCTCAAGATACAAGTAGAGTAGGCTCCAGCTTTCAAGGTGTCTCTGCCCTTAAACTCAACGTTAATGAAATGGCAACTAGTGCCCTCCTTTAAAGCTTCCTCTTAGAATGAAGATATTTTAGCTCTAAGTTGAACAACTTCTATTTATTATAGCTATCAGCAGTATTTATCCAGCCACTTTAAAAACCTCTTTTTTTCTTCTCCCTCTCTCTGTCTCTCCCCTTTGGTTTTAAGAATTGAAGAAACAAGTGCAGACCTGAGGAAACAAGTGGTTAGGTTAGAAGAAGATCTGGACCAAGAACGAAAGAAATACACAATGCTGGAGATAAAGCTGAGGAATTCTGAACGTGCTCGTGAAGATGCCGAGAAGAGAAATCACCTCCTGCAGAAGGAAATGGAAGAGTTTTTTTCAACATTAGGATCTTTAACTGTTGGGAGTCGAAGTGCTAAAGTCCCCAAGTAGAACAAGCTGATGTACAGCATAGAAACTTCTATTTCTGGCAAAACCAGTGAAAATGCACATTTTGTTCTGGTATACTCATGTATCATGAGTAATTCTACAGTGATTATGCTCTCAGTGACACTTGCTCTGTTGTCTTTACATGTGCTGTAGTATTTGGGCCAGCTGGGAAAGAAAGACTGCTAAACAAAATGCTTGAAAGTTTAGATGTCAGATTGCCAAGAAAGAGTGGGCAGCCTTTTTATCCACAAATCAAAAGATACTATTCTCCATAGCTGTACTGCTGCCATCTTCAGATTTACTGCACCATCCTTTTGCTGGCTCAAGGACAGTGGAAAGTCCTGCAAGGTGCGTGGGATGGCCAGGCTGAGCCTGGAGCTGAGGGCCTCCTACACTTGCGCTTGGGAAGATGGCAGGTCCAGTATGTCACCACATGCAATGTGGTTTATTTAGCACATGGATTTAATATGAGGTGTTTTTCCTCCCAACACCCTACATTAAGGAATGAGAAATTTGAACAAACTTTAACTGGCATTATTTTATGAAGATGCTTTGAAAACAAAGTCAACAAACAAGCTAAAGATACCAAAATCTTGACAGTTCATTAAAGTTTTCCCT
Source organism: Balaeniceps rex (assembly GCA_013401315.1). NCBI lineage: Eukaryota > Metazoa > Chordata > Aves > Pelecaniformes > Balaenicipitidae > Balaeniceps > Balaeniceps rex. The sequence goes on along the minus strand of VYZW01061660.1, from coordinate 22,106 downwards.
TATGCACTGAACAGTTCTGGTGCTTCACAGAAATGCGACTTACTTATTAATAATCAGATTGGCCACAAAAACTCCATGGAACTTTAAATATGCACATTTTGCCCTAGGTATCTGGGGTTTTTTGAGCCAAAAATAGAGCAGTATTAGCTGCAAGAAAAAATCTCATGAGTTGATATGTACTGATCAGACACCAAGGTAGGAGACGAAAGATTCTTACCATCAAAACACATCCAACTGCTGAGGGTTTTTATCTATAAAACTTCAATAACAAAACCTATGGTAAGAGAATTTAGTGCAATCGGTGCTAGAGAGGGGGAAGGGTGGGATCTATCTTTAACCTTCCCAGGCCAATTCATGCTTAGCTGCCTTCTAACATTTCTCATGAAATTTGAGTTGATTTATTGTTGTTAGTTCACAGGGAGATGAGGGGACAGGAGGAATATACCAAACAAGCCATCAACCCAAGTTCATTGCTTCTACTAAATAAATGTCATTAGAACGAAGCTGTAATTTCCAGTAATTAGCTGCCAGGGCTAACTTCCCTTCGAGGAACTTCTCTGAGAAGTGCTGCATAACATTTCTAGTGCCCTGAGCCACACAGAGCCTGCACACAGAAAATTGTTTCACCGGATTCAGCCTGAACTCCACTCTCCAGCCCAGCACTTGCAGGACTGTTTGCTCTCTCTTGGCTTGTATCTTTGACAGCTGAGGCAGCTTTGGGAGTCTCCGAGGAGAAAGATTTTTAACAGGAAAGTGCCATGACAACATGAGCTGGCTAAAGGGAAAGTATAGACTGTAGTGAAGGTTCTTGCTTTAAGTATTTACAAAAAATGACCTGAATCTGTCTTTTCTTACTAGACAATATAACTCACTGTCTGGAAATAACCTTAGAATGGGCTTTTTTACGTACCAGCAGATTGTACACCTCTCCCAGTATTGACTTTCTCCTCATCATCTCACAGATATCCAGGTATTTCAATATTTAAACATCTAGAAGTTAACTTGTTTCTACCTCACTGTAACGCTTCTCTTTCCTATATAATGTAAACCATTTAAAGTGAGCAAAAAGAAACACTTTAACCTAATCATTCCTGGTTAAGACAAGTCAAGCAAGGTGGTAAAGTAAGCCATGTGGACAGGTTAATTCAGTTATTTCAAAACATTTTCCCTTCTTCCCAGAATATCGAGCTGTGCTGGATTCCTTACTGCCCCTGGTGTGAGGCACCGTGGCAGGTACTTGAGCCTTCAACAGGCAGAGCCTGCCACCTGCAGGCAGCAGCATTGCCCTGATCTTTTTTTCCCACGCCCCCGCCTTGTATTATTACTGATAGTCACAACCGATCCTACAAGGAAGACGATGGCCTGTTTAGAACAGCAGCATTAAGATTCATAATGTGAGAAGCAACTGTTGTTAACAACGATTTTGAGCTGGAACAGCATCGTGGGTTCAGTAGCGTTAAATACCATGCCAGTCATCACAAAATAAACCTTACTATTAAAGAGTGGCCTGAACTGGGTTGTCAGTAATTCTCTGCAATTAGAACATCAGGATTGGTAAAAAGAAAGTTTCTGCTGAGGCATTCAATCCAAGTAGTAGTAGCAACGAGGTTATTTTAATGCCCTCATTTAGTCCTACCCCCATGGGTACAGTTCACTATATCCATCATGACAGCCCAGATCCCTTAGACATATTGCGTTATCTCCTCTATGCATCAAGCGCAGACTACTCCGTTTAGTTCTGGCACACTACAAACTTAAGAACTGAGCCATGCTGACTGGGAGCCTAAAAAATAAATACGCAAGACAAGCACTAAACAGGACTGCTGGCTAACTCTCAGTGAAATCAAATGCAGCTGGAATTCTAAATATTCTTTATGTATTTAAACTTAGGTAACTGCTACATATAGCAGAACTGGGGAACAAACCCAACTATACCAAATCTTCAGCTCCAGGATAGGATCACCTGTCAGCTATGCAAGCACTACACATAATCTTAATCTGGCATCCAGGATAAAATTCATTCTTCTTTTCAGCATCACAAATGAAACTGTACCCACTCAACCTGGTAACGGAACTAACCATTTTCCAGTTGACTGTTGTGCTCCAGCAACATCTATACCTTTTGTTTATAAGGAATAAATTTCAGGTCCTTTTGAAGATGATCCACTGCAGTAAATAAAGCCTGCAAGAAGCTGCAAACTACCCAGTTCATGCTAAAACACACCACAGTGGGATGTTAACTCTAAAGCACAGCAACAGGAGCATAATGTTAATTTCCTGTCATGGGCAATTATGCAAGAAATGGGAACATTTGTGCTGTTGTACACAACCTCATGGAACACTATGCCCTTATTTGAGGAAGATGATAGACTCTTTCCTAGCTTTAACTCCCATTTCTGTACTCTCTTTCCCACCACTTCATTTGCCAACTTCATGGATCTGAGCAAGCACTCCTTATTTTGCAGACCTTTAGCCCCTAGTTCAAAGTGCCAGCTTTCTTAGCAAGTGTTAACAAGATACAGGTTTGTTAGTATTGATAAAACATGACAAAAGGCTCCTGGAATCAGGTAGATACATTTTCACCATAGCTTTACCTGTGCAATCTTCCCAGCCAGGAACACCCCTTCTAGTATTACGCATGCAAAAAAGTGTACAAAATTTTCAGTGAAAGAAACCCAACAGAAGCATATGCTAAAAAAAAAAATCCAAAGCCAAACAAACAGCAGCATTCCAGAATAACAAAAAATTTCTGTAGGTCTCCATGGTATTTCTAATATGAAAAGGAAAATTAATAGTAATAGCTTATTGAATTATCTACATTTGCCAAATAGGGCTATGCAAGCCAGCAGCACTATGGAGTGTTTCGGCTCTGGGCTCTCACAGACAAATCCCTGGCAGAGCTAAAACTGTCTCAGGCCTCGCGCTATATTAATATATTACTTGGAATCAGCTACACTTTATGCTAACGTACAAATAAAAAAGAGCATTTTTGAGCCTCACCACATTCCTAGAAGAGCACCTCACACATGGCTGGTCCAGAGAAACAAAGCAGGCTGCACTGTACTGCCCATGGTCACAGTACCTTTCCCTTAAAAATGAACACAAAGACAACATAACAGCATGCAGACAAACACAACTCAAGGGCATCTTGAGTCTTCATTTAAAGAAATGCTGAGAGCCTGCTGGAAATGAAGGCAATGAAATGCATTATGTTAGGATTTAGCCCCGCTGCAGAGGTGCCAGTGCAGGAAGTGGTCCTGGCACCCAAGTTAGCTCTCCAGTAAGAGCTCTTCAGAAGTCAGATCCTTCAGGCTTCTCCGAGACTCAGTTCTGAGAAAGATTTTCCTGAGGGCACAGGGACTGCCCCTCCTTTCACACACTAGACAGCCTACAGCTTACCTCTTCCTGCAACGCAGGGTCTCAGCAGCTGTATCTCCAGGAAAGAAGGTGGCTAGAGTTGGCAGCAAGGAAGTAAGAATGGATTCCCAGCAGTTGCAAACACACTTGCTATTATCAGTCTGTAGCACATCCAAAGCCCATGGGAACGGAAACATGTCACTTTGCCCATAAGTGAGCTCACACACAAGGCAGGACTTTAAGTACCATTAAAAACAGATGAATCGTCAGGAAGGACTGATGCTAATAAAACTCCCACTGCAGCCTTATTATGAAATCCATACGAAATCCATTGCAGCCTAGTAATGAAGAAACACTAAATGCATAGTGGTCAAACTTTTTTTTTTCCCCCTTTTTTATTTAAAATATCATTATAACCAATTGACATACTAGATAACAATGTATACATTCCAGTGGTGCACATGTAATGACCTATGGCATGAATGATTAAAAAAACCACAATGTTCTCAGTAATGCCCCACCAACAGCTTATTTGGAGGGAATAAAGGAAAAGCAGGAAAAGGTATCAAATGTGGGGAAGAAAAACAAAGTTACAGTTTTTCCCAGTATTTTTAATGGTGTATCTTCCCCTTCGTATTTCTTGGGACAAAATAATATTAAGAATATATTTCAAAAGGGGCAGAAGGAATGATCACAATAATTACGGGTTTTTTCTCAACTTTAGTAATAAAAGTTAAAGAACTCTCAAAAATAGACTAGATATTGGGCCTACAAAAGTAATTCATCTGTATGCAAAGCTTACCAAGAATTATTCCTTTTGTAAAATGTAAAGGATGAGCTGACATTACTAGTAAGCTAGTTTTACCTACAAAACCAGACTACAATAGTAAAATCACCAATTTACAGCTAACACAATATTCTAGATGTACATTATTGTACACGAGCTATATATTACACATGAACATCTTACGTGAAATATATAAGAAACATACTGATATTGTCTCAACATTGGCCAATAGGTTTATTTTTCTAAAGGAAGTGTATTTTTCTATTCACATTCAGTGTAGTTCCAATAGCAAGGGTTAGCTTTGCTTACTTAAGAAACGTAGAAAGTTTGTGTGAGGTAGTTCAAGAAAACCTAGCTTAAATTTTTAACTGCAGAAGTAGAAACACAATGTGATCTGATCATAACACGTTTCTGTAATGCAGAGATATCTAAAGAAAGGAGAAGGGAGTAAAGGGATCACTTAAAATACCACTTTTATCCAGTGCCCTTAACTAAGAATAAATTAAATGAATTGAAAATTTGAGTAGGCAGTAGAGTCTCATCACATTTCTCCATTAAAACCCTCTTTCTAATCTTACTGAAAAATGCAGACAGCTCTCCTTCAACTCCAGTCCTCAAACTAAATATGTAAAAACCAAAACCTTGATAGGAAAATAAAATGTAACAGCATGGACAAGCTGCTGTCAACAGCGAACAAAAACATATCAAGAAACAGCAATTCACTTCCTTTAGCAACTCGAAACAGTAAGACCAAGTGTAAGCTGAACCATCTTCTCCCTTTTCCCCCCATAATCTTAACTGAGAAACATTCCATGTCATATGCTTTGGACTATTGGCTGGGTAGGAACTATTCCTCCTGTACTAGCTTTTTGATCGTTTTTCTTTATGCAATGTTGAGATGAATGCCATATACATTAATGCAGGAGCATTATATTCATGCAAACGCCTGCAAGGTGCTTAATTTTTGCTCTGTAATGAAATAGCCTGTGTTCAGAGAAGCAATTTTCCATAAAACAAACGCACATTGGTAAAGCGCTACTTACTTGGACACTACGGCAGTAGAGGGTGCTATTGCCACAACTGGCTTACATACAGCTCTCACCAAGTCCTCTCCTAAATTGACACCGGTGTTGGCAGGGGGGGCTTACCGAACAATTTATGCCAATATTATCAGTGTGTCTAGCTGGAATTCCTATCCAGAAAGATACTATTGCATATGCCGTAGTAAGGTTCTTCTAAACTATAAAAACCCAAGCCCCACAGCGCCTACATAGGGAAAAGCGCCATGTCTATTCAGCTTAGCAGAATGAATGCATGAGAGGTGACCTAGTCAGTCAGGCTGGTCTAAGGTCGTTCAACTGATGGGTATTGCTCTGGTGGTCCAGCTTCTCACACACACTAACACACAAAAACCTCAATTCTGACCCCATTGTCTTGCATTAACAAAGACTTCACAGAGCAGAGGTGCAGCACACAGTAACAGTACTAATTTCCCCCCCACTTCTATTTCAAGATCTTGAAGAACCTACAAAAGGAGAGGAGCTATTTTATCCTTGATGCCTGCCTGCCACAGCTCTGACCAGAGAAAAGTGGAAATTATTCTCGTTAGTATTGCCCAACTTTTAACCTCACCCGACATAAGAAATCAGGCACAGCTCACTGAAGTTCACTCCCTACCACCTCCCAATGGATTGGAACAGCCCTAGAAGTGGAAAGTTGCATGCACTTTAGTGNGCAAAAAAAAAAAGGAAAAAAAAAAAAAGCAACACTGTTACGAAGATGGTGCCAAAAGTGAACTCTAGTAGGTTCCCACAGGCACAGCTCTGACCTTACTGAAATAATCCCTTTAACAATAGCTCGCTCACACTGCAATGGGTTGCAGAGGACAGTCCCACCCATTCATCAACCCTACCTTAAAAGCAGAAAAGCTCAATTCTCCTTAGAGCTTATGAACTCAATGAAGTTGCTATTGATAGCACACTGTGATAAAAGCTTAGGAACTATTTCACTCAATATTCATTTTGACACAATTTTTCTTTAGGACACTGGAAAGTGATAGCAAAAATCATTTTAAAGTTTCAAAATATTTCAGTCACCACTGCAATCCAGAGGGGTCCAAAATAAATTTAAATAGGAATTATATTTACCAAATTCTGTTCTTAACAGCATTTACAGGCATCAGAAGCTGATTTTGTCAGCCTTAACTTCATTACGCTGGGTTGACCAGAATATCATTGAACCCTATATAACAATGGAGTACTCTTTTATGACCGAAAATTTTGGCTTAATTCACAGCTTAAACTTTGATAAAAAAATTACAAAATCGACTGTTCTGTTGGTCTCTGTTCAACTTGAGCAGATTTTCTGTGTTCCAGTGCTAGATGAATCCAAACATGTCCTGCCTGTTCTGAGGTAATACACAATTTGGCAGGATCCTGTAAAAATAATTGCCTTAACAAATGTGGTTTAGAAAGGCAATATTGAAATATTAGATAAAAGGGAGGAAAGAAAAATTACACGCACACAGCACTTACCAGCAGTCTAGCCAGGCCAGGAAAACAACTGTGCAGTTTATCAATTTAGTCATCTTTGAGACATTACCATTCCTTGTAACCCTGTATGTTTTTTAAAAAGACATGTTAGATATTGAAAGCATTACTATCACTTCTATTTTTCTGAAATTTACTGCAAAGACAGATTTTCCTCTTTCAATTAGAACCTCAAAAAGATACCTATTTAACCTAACAAGCAGAAGGAACCACACTGAAGAGCATCAGTCATTCCTGGATGACCTCTGTAGCCAGTTTTATGATTTGCTTATGCTCTGTGCCTGGCAAG
>VYZW01061656.1:5187-15670 GCA_013401315.1 Balaeniceps rex | reverse complement strand
GAGGCATACGCTTTAATTTCTCCCACCCTCTTAAGCACATACATAGCTTTATGGAAGATACCTGATCAGTGTTCAGTTGGTTTTGGCACTGGATTGTGGTGTGGACCTATATATGCCTTCATAGGACTCTATGAGCCTCCTGTTCCATTAGTGACCAAAATGTAGTTAGAATAATTGTGTCAAAGGTTCTCTAGAAATACTGTGCTCAAAGTAGAGACAGCTTCAACGTTGTATCAAGTTCCTCAGGAACTTGTTCAGTTGAATTTTGAATTTCTCCAAGAAAGGAGAATCTATAATTTATTTTGGCAATGCTTTCTAGGGTCAGTTCAACCTGTTCCAGTATTAGTCCTGGTTTGTAGGACCAGAAGATTAGGTTTGTAATCATACAATCCGAGATACATGCAACTTCTAGTTGCATAGTTCAGTGCAGAATTGTCTGNGCTCTCCTCTTGGAGAACTTATTGGTTCTGGTGGACCTCATCTGGCTCAACGGCTCCAAGTTGGAAACTTCTGGCATGAGGAAACAAAATTTCTCTTCTGCACATGATAGCTTTTTGGGTTTTGTTGTTTTTGTTGTTTCGTTTTTTTTTTTTTTTTCTCAAATGCAAGTAAGATGTGCTAAAGAGGCTAAATACAATTTTTTGCACAATCTGACTTACTTTTGAGAATTTGGTCTATGCATTGGAGGTCAAGCATCCTCAAAGTTGAAAATATTCAGGATTTTGGCAGGTTGCTTGATCACTGCACTTCTTTCAAAATAGCAGCTCACAATTCCCTTTATGTTGTACACGATCTTCAGTATTGTTGACTTCCACATCACAAGTTAGCTCAGGCACTGTAAGTAATGTATGCGTGACAATTCAGTTCTGAGCCTGAGCTAATTAGCCCTGCTAATTTGTCAAGCATAATCCAAATAATGCTTTATAACACTAACACAGCCAGTCTGTTTCACGTAACAAAACTAGCTCACCCAGCACAAGGTTGTCTGCCTTTAACAAGCACTACACTGGACCCTGTAGACAATACCCTTAGACAGAGTCCTCTTTAGGGTGTAGGATTCCTGGTAGTGCAAACAAAGGTGACTTGAGCCTACAGTCAAAATGTGGAATAAAGGACAGCAGTAAATAGAAATTCCATTCATTAAGCTCCTTAAAGCCCTAACTTAGAAAATAAAATATTTTAACTAAAATATTTTAACTAAAATATTTAGTTGGAAAGGCCAAGGAAATGAAAATTATATTGCAAATGAACAATCGTGTAATTTATTATCTACTGTAAGATCTCACAAAAACCAGAAGAGCTAATGTAGCTACAAAAGCAGCAGAGATGACACAAAGAATGCAAAATGGCTGCAGAAGGGTAATAAAATATGTTATGTAATTTACCTTGATTGCTGATAATTACTGATTCTCCATATTATACAATAAACAAAAGTATCTGTGATTTCTACAACAAAATAGCATATGCTATCAGACTGTCCTCATGTGCATGTCAGTTCTTCACCTCTGCTTCATAACATTATTCAGTACGAGTTTCATGAAAAGAGTTGGCTGGGCAAAGGAGGTAGACTACAGTAACTCTGCTGGCTGAGAGAATGCAGCACCAGTTCGGTATTGATTAGGTATCAGAGAATCAGAGAGAGACAAAGAGAGTATCAGAGAAAGAAGAAGGATGATTATTATGAATACTTCACCATGAAAAAAATTTGTCTATGCCCTGTTATTGGACACCAGTTGCTTTAGTCCTTAGTCAAGGAAGACACTGATTCTCAGGTGTCCAGTGAGGCCTGAATGCCAAATGAAGCTTTTCTTCCAGCTAGACATTCATAATAGCTCTCCCATGTGGGTTCTCCAATGTCTAATAGGAACTGAGATTGTACTGCAACATTACTACAGTTGAATTCAAAAGCCAACAGAAATCAGGTTTCACTAATTCCAATGCACATTATATACTGTTCTCCTGAACATACTAGTTTGCTATGTGGATAACTATTTAAACATATGGAGAACTATCAAAGATGAAAACCATTTTCTTTATACAATTCTCTGCTGTGTTAAGAAGAGAGTTTTTGCACCACCTCCATGAACAGAAGAAAAGCTGAGACTGTAACTTTAAAACACCTGACCATGTAATCAGATTTTGTTAGGATGGAATTTGGGACCCAAAAGAGGTCTAAGGTTTTGCAATAGGTGATGATGTCTTACCTTCTGATGTGCTTATAGTTACAATAGGGCTCATAAGCTCAAGACCTTCATTCCCATCTGAATTCACAGCACGAGCCGCACACTGGACGCGAGAACCGGCTTGAAAGTAAATGGAATCGAGTGTAATCATCTTGGAGGAAGTGAAGAAGGTATCAAAGTCAACCTCCTTCATGGGGCTAGTCACACCATCAGGACCAGTGGGTGCACTTACGAGCCACCGGTATTGTGTCAGAGTATTATTGATGTTCTCACTGGCACATATAGAACCAGTCTTGTCAAAGTCTTCATATTTAGGATTACAAGCCTGCAGAACAAGGCAGATATGTTAACAATTTATTTGCTTCATGGCAAAGGAATTTTAATTTATCAAGAGTCACAAAACTCAACAGCACGCAACTGAGAACCCCAGTAAATCTCTTAAGAAATCACCTTATTTTGACAGTGATGCTTTTAGCTCTGTTATGGTAGATTAAAAGGCAGACCTAATTATGCTTATTGAAATAAAAATATTATTTTAAATTATGGTTTGTGGGTGAAAATCTAACATAGTTATGAAGGCACAATCTATACTCCCACATGCTACTTGAACTTGAATTTCACCCTTTGATCTAATTCTGCAAATGTACTTTGCATTTCAACTTTTCTTTTGTTTTTTTATTTAGGAGAACCATTCAACATATGATCCACTCCTGTGCATAAGGAATAGTGTGAGAAACAAACTGAAGATGCAGATGGACCAAAACCTTCTTCAATGCATATGAATATTCATGTAAACCTTTCAGTTGCAAAATTACAATTTTGCAATTACAATTCTACAATTGCAATTTGCCTGTAGTACTTCAACAAACAGTACTTATTTTTCAGTCTGTGGCACTCATTGAAAACAATGGCTCATCTGTTATCTCCAGTGATTTTAACTCTGCAAATTAAGGCAAGATAATGCAGGAAATAGTAAAGTCGTGCAATCATAGATGTAGTGTGAATATCAAACTGTACTTAGTGATGAACAAGTGAAACATCTTTCTATGCTTTTTGTCCTCCTGAAAATTGATTTGTTATCCAGATAAATTAGATTAGCTCTTAGGACAGTTCTAGCTTGAACTCATGTGTGACTCACAATAATATGGATTGATACCGAGTGTCTAAAATCCACTGAACAAAATCCATATACTGATTTTGTTCCATCTTTCCACAGAGATACTCACAGTGATACAGATGACAGGATAGCCAGCTATGGGACTGGTTCTGTCCTTGGCTCTAGAAGTATCATCATATATCAAAAGAGATGCAACTTGAGGGACAGAGGGAAAGGTGACATCTGCCATGCTGTTCATTTCTTCAATGTAAACAATGGCCTTGGCTGTCTGACAAGGAAAAGGCAGAAACAGTTCTCTGTGAACATTTAAACAAACAAGGGGATTCAAGCTGGACCTTGATCAGAATATGTCTAGCCTTTGAAACATTGTCCCAAAATAACTTCTAAAACCTCAACTGGATGAGCTATTGAGAAAGGGTTGAGGCACTGGAAATTATATTGCAGACTACAAAAGCAAGAGCTTCACAGACTGATTATATTCACATCGACCATGTTAATCCTGATGCAGACTGGAGTGAGAGCAGAGTTTATCCCCAGGTTTTCTTTTATCCCACCCAGCATCGTAATATTCAGTGAACAAGTGTAAATGATTTTTTTTCTTTTCAGAACACTGAAGATACCAGACCCTTTAACCTTGTGTCCCAGCTTTCTTGAATCACTTCAGTATTCTGGTAGAACCCTAATGTGCACTGTATGCTTTAATGCCTGGTCGAAACGGGGTGTTTGTCATCAGCAAAGGCTGTGTCTCTGCTGTCTGGCTACCTGGAGTCTGACTATGTATGGTGTGATACTGATAAAGCAGCCAAAGAGTTTGAAGAACATTTTATGCAGAAGCAGAGGAAAATACTGTTTAAATTAAAAGTATGTATGATATAATGCTAAATAACAAGAATGTGTGGCTATTTCATTTCACACAAGAATGATATTAACATGATTTTGACAGCAGAAGTTCTATTTCACCTGATTACTCTTTTTACAACATAGAGGTTATATTGTATTGCCAGAGAGTGTTTCCAAGAGGACATCAGTTTTTAGGACTGATTCTGTGTGGAGAATGTGTCTGGAATGATATCTTGAAGACTTCTGTCTCTCTTTGTCTCTATGACCCCATGAACATTATTGTCTTGGCAACAAACTGTTTTGGGTAGGTGCTACTGTGTCAGCTGGGATGATCCTCTTTGTCTTTTAAGATACACGCCAAGATGGCGTGTGTAAACCTTAAAAGAAGAGTAAAGATATAAGCCAGAAAGCAAGAAGGTCCGTTTACCAGATTTTGTTCTTGAGTACTTTGCATGAGTTTGTTACCTGTATTTCTGCGACCATGTTTTCATCGGGCTTCAGGTGAACAGTGAAGGCTTCTCTCATTTCCCTTACTTCATCAAAGAGAACTTCAATCTCCACAAAGTGCTGTGTTTCACCCTCCTTAAACTCAATTTCTAAAAACATAATGAGACACTTCAAAATAAGTCTGTTGTTCATAACAAGATGTATTTCTAGGCCCAGCCATGAGAGATGGCAGTTAATACTCACTTTTCAAATTACAGATGTTCATATATTTAGTTAACTTACTTGATGCTAAAAATAATAATAATGAATAGCACTGGACACATGTGGAAATCCTGAAAATGAGGCATTATTGTCATCAAAAGAGATTTGCAAAGACCAAGATTTAGTCTAATAGAACTTAATATTTTGAGAATGATCTGGCACTAATTATTACATAAATGTTGGTAACATATGTGAATGACTAAAAGACTGAAGGATTCTAAATAAAAAGTATTGTCAGGTCTTACTCAAGCAAAATGCATTTTAATACAATGGTACATACCAAAAATAGGGCACAAGGCTAGAGTTACACAAGAGAGTACTGTATTTTGAAAAGCATTGTCTCTGAAAAAACTTCAGAGGTCATGGCAGATGAAAAGTTCAATCTTAGCTGACTGTATTGGGCTTGCGTGGCAAGGTTTTGGTAGTGGGAGGGCTGCAGGGGTGGCTTCTGTGAGAAGATGCCAGAAGCTTCCCCCATAACCAACAGAGCCAATGCCAGCCGGCTCCAAGATGGACCCGCCGCTGGCTAAGGCTGAGCCCATCAGTGACAGTGGCAGCACCTCTGTGATAACATATTTAAGAAGGGAAAAAACTGCTGTGCAAAAACTGATGTTCTGATTAGTATGTTGAAACAGCATCATAAACAAAAAATACCAGGTGCTAAAAAGCTCTGCAGTCTAAAGAGACAGGCACAATAAGCAGTAGTGGATGAGAGCTGAAGTATATATGGGAAATAAGGCACAGATGAGTGATAGGGACTGATCAGTGAAGCAAAATGCTAAGAAACACTCCTCCTCCCCAGTGCCTTCTAATCAAGACTGGATGCCCTTTCTGAAGGATATACTTTCTCTAACCAAAAGTTATTGGACTCAATACAGAAGTAACTGGGGGAAACTGGGACAATCTTGCAATCCATGGTGAGTCTGATTAAGTGATTTAATGATCCTTCCAGCCTTAAGTGTTATTAAGCCATGGAAATACTCTGTGGTAATAAACATGCTGTGTGAGAGCTAAGGATTTTACTGAATTTCAGTTTATCACACTTCCTTCAGATAACCCAGTTAAGGATGTGGGGTTTGTACCCATGGCTGAATAGGCAGGCTCCCTAAACCCACAGATGTTCTGAAACCTGTGGGGAAATCCTGCAGATCACAGACCTTTCTCAAAGGCTTCTGGGCAGAGGCCCAGAGCCTCTTGTTCTGCAGTAGCATGTTTCCCTTGAAAACTCTACTCCCATCTGTTGGTGCACAGCAGGGAGAGGGTAAGCAAGGCAATCCATATAGGTAATGCATATAGGATAAGTATTAGCTGACACTAAAAATTCCTGTGGTTTTCAGGAGGAAAGAGCAAAACTCTAAAATGCAAGAGGCAAAGTCACTGGAATTAGCAAGCTCTGGGTTGATAATTTTCTTATTACTAACAATTTTTTTCTTCAAGTATCACTAGTGGGAAATATCTCTTCTTCCAAGGAATTTGGAGAAAGCCCAATGTTGTTGCTGAATGTTCAGAAATAAGTCCTATCTTTCAGCTGGACTGGACACCAAAATAGTTTATCCAAAACTGTGAAAACACTCCAGCAATGAATGATTAATCTTAAAACATACATTAGTATCATGCATTATCATAAACTTTAGAAGAAAAAAAATTCATAGTGCTACAAACTCTATTAGTCATTCACTAAACCATGTGGGTGGGCTATTAATGGAAAGAAGTTTATCAGCTAAGAAATTTCTCATTCTGTTGCAGAACTTCTCTCCTCATTCATTACTAGTGAGGAGCAGTGGGCAACGAATTGCAGCAATATAGAAAGAAAGCTTAATTATTATTAAAGTAGAAAAATAAACAGAAATAGACACTAATTCCTACACAGAGCAAAAGCCATTAGCTTAATGAATTGCTTGAGAAACAACTACATAATCATATCCCATGAGTAGATGTTTCTGCAGTGTAATGTTGTTACACTTTGCAAATGTTATTAAGGTGGCACTCACACATTTCTTCCACAGCTACTTGAGCTACAGATATTTTCAAAGGAGTCACAATTATTTTGTAAATATCTTCACTGATATCTAGTATTCCAAGAGCAATCTGGCTGTTGCATACCGCATGGGATCATGTCCATACTGAATTTGAATAGTAAAATATATTAATGGATGTGGTTGCAAAGTATTCTATTCATAAAGTTATTTCATTTTTCAAACATTATGTTACAGTCATGAATAAAAACAAATAGTAGGATGTGATAATCATCTGAATGATCCTACCTTCTGATACAGGGTTATAGTCTTCTCCAGAAGTAGCAGAACCATCCTTTGTGTGAACTCTTACAACAGAAACCTTGGAAGTGTCTCCCAGACGAAGCACTGGGATTTTTACAACCGCTACTTGCCTTGTGTCCTTTGGTTCACTCACACTAAATTTGGTCTCACCAAACTTAATAATAGCCTCTGTAATTAGAAGAAAAATGTTTTCAGAGTACACAAATGGGCTTACAAAAGCCAATAACAACAAAATAGTTTCTTACTGTCTGAATCATCCTGAATCTTTATCAGGGTCTCATTTTGTTCGCCAATAGATGCACCAAAGGAAGAATCACTTCTTGGAGTGCCAAGAACCAGACGTAGTTCTTCCTCTTCTTCATGGAAAGTATCATCCATAAGCACCAGTGTGCAAGGCTTCTCAGTTTCACCTGCAATCATTCCAAAGGTAATATCATGCAGAACTTAGGTGTTCTTTGCTCTATTACAGCACTTCTCTCCAAGCTCAAGGAACCACAGGCTGAGTCTGCTGGCCAAGGCATTCACCTTGACACCATATAAGTTAATGAGTAACGACAATACTGAAAGCAGAATTAGTAATCATTACTTTTCTATGGAAATTCATTAAAGCGGAATCCCCCATTTTGGGACTTCTCTAAGACAAGTTTCTATTTAGTATATCCACTTCACACGTATTGTTCCTTTTGTTTTATCTTAGAATAAAATACTCCTCAGTGACCTCTCCCACAGTGTGCATTTAAAAAATAAATACTTGCACAAGGAAGCAGAGTAATAGAAACTTTCACTAATACTAATGATAATTTTGTCCTGGAGTCTTTTATTTCAACTCTTTTTCAATTGGATACTCTCCAACTGTGTGGACCTTCACTTATATTATTCCACTTGATTTTAATGTCTTTTAAACTCCCACTGATTCCAACTGACAATGAATATTGCCTTAAAAATGCTTTGGAGTTGCAAAATGCTCAGTTTGAGCACTCACAAATCAATGTGTCTAGACTTACTATATGTTCAGAGACTCTGGGAAAAAGGCCTTGTCTTAGGCCTTCTACAAGAGCAGCAAGAGTTATGAGTGGTGTGCAGTGTCTGGCTCCCAGTGTCAGACTTAGTGGGCTCATCATCACAAGAATGATGCCTACATCTCTGACAAAAGGAACAGCACAGGATATGAGAGAGATGTGGTCAATTAACAGTATTTTTTCATCATTATACATGCAAATATGATCAAGGCTCTTCAAGATGAAGAACCAGGCTAGGATGCTGACTGTGTTCATTTTCTGAGGTCATTTTTTCCCCCTATAGAAAATAAATTATCCATTAGGAGGAGAAAAATAAATTCAAAATATTCATCCTGCTCATTGTTACACAGGAAATGTGAAAACTGTACTGAAACTGCCACATATTAAACACACCTAAGAAGCTTATGGAAACAAGATATGATCCTAGCAGACCTCTTTGCTACTTTTCTTCGCAGAAAAATGGTAGAGACACACTCAAAAAAAGAGGAAAGTCACTTCCTAAGGGGCCCAGATCCATTAATCCTAACAAGTTGGGCTCTCTTTCCTTGTTGCACAGAAGCAATGACGAAAGTATAGAGTACATGACAGCACTAAAAGCTGAGGTCAGCTCTAAATAAAGATAGACTGAACAACTCACTTTAAAAGAGAACTATGATACATGTCTACAGAAATATGAAGGTCATCACTGCTGTGATAAGGGCATACCAAGGATTTCATGCTGATGACAGAGCTTGTTTAGGGCTTGTAAAAATATTATGTGTGTGCAAACTTAAAAGGCTAAAAGTCTAAACTGACTTCTGCACAAATAAAAGGGATCGGGCAATATTCTTTCAAGGTAGTAACATTTGATTTATTTGTATTTAATCTCTGATGTGAGATATTAAGTACCTGATATTGGTGAACTGCCTTAGGAAAGCCTCAGTGGGGAAAAAAAAAATTCAAACAGAAATTAGAGAGCTATAGCCCTGTTGAAAGATCTATTACTCATTTCAGTGCAAGTCAAATGTATTTACCAGAAATCTGCTTAACAGCAGGTCTGTGCTTCTGTTATTGTGTTACGTTGAACCTGCTTTTGCTATCAAAAAGATCCTGGCACTCAGACTGAACCTGTATGAAGATATGTCCCTTTGGTTCCTATTGAGTATCCCTGTAGGTCAGAAGTGAAGCAAAGAGAGACAATATAATTTCTGTGCACTCTGCCCATTGTGTATGGAAAAAAGCTTTCCAGAGTGGTCTTTTTGGCATTACTTTATCTGAAGACACAATCAAAACAAACAAACAAAGCAAAGCAAAGCAAAGCAAAACAAAACATGGTGAACTAAAGGCTTCTAAAATAAGATCAAGATCTTACCAGGAAGGAATGTGATGATGGAACTGTCAGTATTAGGACGTTCTTCAAAGTCCATCATTACCTGAGCTGAACCTTGCCTTGTATAGCATCTCACAGTGGATGTGTATCGGATATCCCCACTCCTATATATCATGGCAGAAATCTGTCCATCATTTTCATTGCCTACGTATACAGATTCTTTAAACTGCATCTTAGGCACTGGGCAGAAAAACATAAAAAGCATATGTAAAGTATAATTGCAAAAGTTATCATATCTTCCCTCCACTATTTCAAATTAAGTTATGTTACAGTGTACCAGATATATAACACGAGCAGCTAGATAGCAAATGACTTAACGCATCGTCTGTAGCTGAAACATTTAGATTCAGCTTGGTGTGATTCAAAAGGACAAGTGCTATTTGTGTATTGCAGTCATCCATCTCCTGCGTAAATGTGAAAAGGTAAAAAAAATTATTACTCACAGTCAGACACTGAGTCATTAATGAAGATGGTGGCCTTGCTGGGTTCTCCAAGGGCAGCATTCATGGGCATCCTTAGCACAACCTCAAACTTCTCAGTTCCTTCTAACACTGGCTGTCCAAGGTCATCCAGGATTACCACACGGAACGTCTGCATATTGACTCCGGGGGAAAAATCCAAGTTACGACTGATGCCTACATAATCTACTCCAGCTACCAGTGGAAAAGAGATTAAAAAAATGAAATTAATAAATAGCATTACCTGTAATGAAAAATAAAAGTGTCTATCATTGGGCAGTTAATTGTAGGTAAATCTATTTTTTCTTTAAATATAATTTTAAAATTTGCCAAATTCTGGCAGTTATGTAAAGCAAAAAAATATCTTTTGACCATCTAAGTTGGACTATACAATAAAACAAGTCATTATTGAGCTACTTTTTGTTTAGTGATTCAAGTCACAAAATGGGGCTGATTCTGTTCTGTTGTAAACCAACAGTTATTACACTAATACTACTAAAGTTTGTATTA
>VYZW01061655.1:0-13286 GCA_013401315.1 Balaeniceps rex | reverse complement strand
TGATCCTTATGGGTCCCTTGCAACTTGAGATATTCTATGATTCTATGTTATGAATTGTTATCTCGACACATTCTGTTAATAGATGAATGATTTATCCAGTTCAAGTAAGGTACCAGAAACTGTACAGCGGACAACAATGACCAAAATACAAATAACAAGAGACCGCATTTGTTGCTGTCATAGTTCTACATCAGTTGATTCTGCTACTTCAGAGATTCTGGGCTTAACTGGGTGATGATACAAAGGAAACAGTTGCTTTTCCTCTACCAAAATACCAGTGTGAGAATGATAAAGAAAAGATAGGCAAAATATTGCTGAATATGATATTGAGCAGAATGGAGCAAATGCTACCTTATAGGTTCATACACAGCTTTATATACCTTACAAAAAGAGTGCACTTATATACAGGTTCCCTCAGCTAACAGCTACAGGAAGTTTACTGGATGTAAAACAAAGCAAGTGAACTTATAGCAGGAAGTAAAGTCATCCCAGAAAGCAATTGTCATTGCTTTGTAGTTCCAGCAATGTTGCTGGCATGAGAATTGTGTTTATACTGTAAATCCTCACAGTCTACTTTTATTTTATGATCCTTTTTAACTTTGTGCTTTCGGATTGCTTTATTGCAAAGCAATATTATGTCATATTTTACCAACTTTGAAGGTATAAACTAATAGCTAGGAATGTGCTTGATTTAAATGTTTCTGTTTAATGCAAGGAAGCAGATATTACACATTTCAGTAACGCTTCTCCTCAGTGATGCTTGCTTTCCTCACTTTTTAATGCTGAACATCCATTATTTTTTGAAACTTCAGGGTTTGGTTCAGAAGAAAAGCACTTTGCTTTATAGACTTGAACTCTACTCTTTCTACAGGCAGCCCTTTCTAAATCTGATTCAACTCTCATTTACCTTATTTTTACAATTATTTCATTAACCTCCGTACAGGTGTTAGAGATTTAGGCCTGAAGGCTGTCACTGCATTATGAAAACCCATTGATGACTGTTCTGGCATTGTTCACGCTAAAACAGCTATAAATATTTTTTGTTTCTTTTCACAAATGCATACATGCAGGGTATTTCATACAACAAATGACCGGAAACAAAGGCTTTCACACTTTCTGGCCTTCATCATGCAACCACACATAATTCTTCATCTTATCTGGCTTACTTAAATTAGATGATCAAAATAAAATGCTATTACATTCAGCAAGCTGGAAAACTGTATGACAATGCAATAAAAAAGGTGACTTGATGAGGTAATTTATCTGGAAATTTATCACTGAAAATCAGAAGCTGGGGTTGGGGAAGAGGGGTGATAATTGAGCCTTTCCCTCCCATTAGCCACCCCACACCTTATTACACCTCCCTCGCATAAAACCTGCCTTTTGGAACAGCTTTGAGACACGAATTAGACATTTTGTAATTTGGGAGTAAAGGACATGACTTTTTCCCTCAAAGCAGAATTTCTACTCTGTTCACATCCAAAATGCATTGCTTATTAAAACAGGAGGGAGAAGCTGAGTGAAGATGGCACTGTTTAAATGCCCTTCTTTGGGGGCAATGCAATCCTGCTCTTGGTTTCATCCCAGCCTCCTTCCTTCACACTGCCCGAGCCCCAGCAGTAATCCAGTCCCCACAGGGCTGCTGCAGGCCCAGGATTTACTCCCTGACTGCAGTAGTGGCCCGGGCCCCGTGTCACTTACCCCAGTCTTGAACAGGCCTTGCAAAAACCCCTATGGAGATGCTACCTTGCTGGGAAGGTGGCCTCACTTGTTTGCCCAGATCACACCATTGCTCCCGAGGGAACTCAGCACTGTTACAGCCTCTAACATCGCAGCCAAAGGCACCATGGAGGGATAGTCCACACCATGATCCTGATGGGGGGTGGGATGGGACTGAGGCCCTAGAACAGCAAGCTCAGCCAGGGCCT
This sequence comes from Balaeniceps rex, assembly GCA_013401315.1. NCBI lineage: Eukaryota > Metazoa > Chordata > Aves > Pelecaniformes > Balaenicipitidae > Balaeniceps > Balaeniceps rex. The sequence continues at coordinate 11,358 of VYZW01061655.1, read as the reverse complement.
CCTGAGGTCACACACAATGGTCACACCTTGGCTGTCCCTCATTTCAGAAACTCATGGAGTGGGTGGCCTTCTCAGAGACACATTGGAAAGCCAGCTGCACTGGGCAGGAAGGCAATGTCGAGTATGAACCACGTCACCTCACTGCCTTTGCTTAGCAGCTGTTGACCCTGGAATCACAGAGGACTTCCAGATGCCTCCATGAGTTATTTGGGAAAGCAGATGTCACACTTGCACTGGAAAAATGCCTGGCATTACTTTTTTCCACACCTGTCTGTAAGGGTATGTGGAAGGAGAGTGTCTGCTCCTTTAAGAGTATCTGGTCAAGGTCATTTTCAATGCAAAAAGGGATAATAAGAAAAGGAGGAAGACATAAACAAGAACATACAGGGACACAAACCTGATGGACAAATGATAAAGGAGGCAGTGACAAGAACCAAACCTGGTCACTTACACTAATTGGTAAAGATATGTGGAGTGTGAGAATGTTTATTTTTCATAAGATTATTTGACTAAGGACCTTGTCAAATTGGAATGATAAGGAAAGAGAGAGACAAATACAGAGACATAAAACCTCACCAATTATCATTAACAAAGACAATAACCAGCAACAAACCTCTCCAGTCACACTAATTGATGGGCTATCAAGCAACTACAGGCGCTACTTCCAGGAAGACCAGCCTGGACTTTGCAACTGATAAGACTGCAAACCAGGGGAGATCCCGGACACCAGACTGGGTGGGGTGAGGGAATCGATAGAACTATACAATTCCATGAAGGAATGTGCAGGGGGAAGGGTGACTAGGGAGGAACAGAAAGGGGTAGAGAAGGGGCTGGTCACGTGTAAAATGAGGTCGGTCAGTACACTTGTCTGACTGAGCCCTGCGCCTGATCACCAGTCTGTCCTATCTTTTTATTAATCTTTTCTTAGCTATCTCTGCGTAATCTCACTCTCTATCCCATGTGTATATGTGCTGCAAGGACTAAGTGCCAGCTACTGGAGTTAGACCAAGGGTGTAGGTGTCCCTGGCCTGTGGTGTCAGCTACTGGAACAACTGGGATCTCAGTGTCAGCTACTGTGTGTCCCGAAAACCAGCTACTGGGAGGGACCAGTGTGAGTGAGGCGAGTGAGGGGCACAGTGCTGGTGGCTGGAGAGGCACCACAGCTTATGTGCTTGGTGCTGACTGTTGGTGGGGTGGGGGGCAAGTGTCTGCATCTTCCCCAAACCTGGTGTGCATGATAACGTGCGTGTGTAATTTGCTAGCAAACTTCAAGCTAGAGTAGCTGGTGAGTAGGAGGCCCTGGGTCTGGGCAGGGGTACCAGGCGGGTGGAGGGTCTGTGCCGGTGTCCAGGGAGACTTGCAAACGTGGAGTGCCTGTGAGACAAGTGTGTGAGTGTGTGTGTATTTGCTAGCAAGTATCAACCTGGACTAGCGGGTAAGAGGGCCTGGGATCCAGGCAGTGGTATCGGACAGACAGAGGGGGCTGTGATGATACTCTGGGGATCCATGAATGTGCATGTGTTTGTGAATCTAGAGAGTGTCGTGTGTGTGCTTTCACTGGTGAACTTCTATTTCTACCAGCTGGAGAGGAGGAGGGGACTTGGCTGCTTATTCTTATGTTTTACGTGAGTCCTATATGTAGGTGTTGTTGAAGGTAACACCTTGTCTGTGTAACCAGCCATGTCAGTGTCCTGTGTGTGTCCGTGTATCTGTGTGTGTGTGTCCTCGTGTATCTCGTGTGTGTGTCTCTGAGATACTTCGCTTTGCTACTGGTTGAACCTGCAAAAGGGAAAGCAGCAGCCACATCCCCCAGCCTGGTCTGGAGACCTTGGGTCCCTGGGTGCACTGGCCTGGGCTCCAGCAGCCAGACAGGAGGAAGTTCTGAGCCTGGAGCTGCTGGAGGAGGCAGCCACTCTTAACATCCCTTAACAATGTCAACATCCTAAAAATAAATTTTAAAAAGCATGTATCTAGCTTTTCTGTAGCAATAAACAAACAAAATAAGTTATTACTAATTAGCCACATTTACATTCTCTATTAGTAACTACTGTCCTGGTTTCAGCTGGGATAGAGTTAATTTTCTTCCTAGTAGCTGGCATAGTGCTGTGTTTTGGATTTAGTAGGAGAAGAATGCTGATAACACACTGATGTTTTAGTTGTTGCTAAGTAGTGCTTACACCAGTCAAGGCCTTTTCAGCTTCTTGCCAGCGAGAAGCTGGGAGGGGGCGCAGCCAAGATAGTTGATCCAAACTGACCAAAGGGCTATTCCATACCATATGATGTCATGCTCAGTATATAAACTGGGGGGAGTTGGCTCAGGGGCAGCGACCGCTGCTTGGGAACTGGCTGGGCATTGGTCAGCAGGTGGTGAGCAATTGCATTGTGCATCGCTTATTTTGTATATTCTTTTATCATTATTATTATTATTTTCCCTTCCTTTTCTGTCCTATTAAACTGTCTTTATCTCAACCCTGGCCTGCTTGGTCCTGTGCCTCTTGTTTGCAGCATTGACTTAAGGACAAGGAAACACATATAGCACCAGCCTGCACCTCACAATGGTCCTACAGGTAGATCCCTCGCAACCATGGGGAAAGGGAGCTCCCCCACCATCACTTGCTCTCTCTGTGCGATGCCTCGAAATCTAGTTTGTGGTTCATAGACCCATTGGCCAGTTCTTCTGGTTTGCATTGCCTTTTGGGGGATCCCCTTTGGGTCTTTTCCTTATTGTCCTTATGCACATTTTCTTCTGAAGTTAGCATTTTGTTCTGGTTTTCCATTTTTGCAGACAGCATTTTTGGTGTCTTGCAGCACCATGCAAAGCCCAAAGTCTTCCTCAGTAATCCTGTCATCCTGTTGGACCAGGCCCAGGTGCAGGGGCCTCTCATTCCAGCTCACAAGATTGGTCTCTTGTTTGCATGTGAAAGGATTTTTGCCAGGGGCCCCTTGGTGGGCCTCCTAGGAGGGGTCCGTAGCCATTGGGCATGTTCCAGCTTGTCCATGCCCCCTTTTGGCATTCCTATGCCCCCTTGAATTCCCCCACCACCCCCTGATACATGCCAGGGCTTGATCTGCAGCCCCTTAAAGTGGGGGCCCCTGACCCAACCTTTTACTTTTGTTTAATTCCTTTCTATTCACATTTAAACTTTAATTATTTATTCCATTAGCTCTTATTAAATAATGTTTTATCCATTTTAAATCTATGTTTTTATGGCTACATGTATTTAATTTCTATAGCTTTATAAATGCACATATCTATATAAAAATATACACACATATGTACATATATATGGAAGTATATATAAAATAGTGTATCTATGTATAAATTAATAAAAATATATTTATACATAGTACACTCCATTATATATACTCTATATATGGATAAATTGTATATATTGTATATAAATGTATATATTTTTGTATCTCAGCACTTCCTGGTCCAAAGGAGGTGGGCAGCTAATCACAGAGCTGCTTCCTGGTCCAAAGGAGGCAGGCAGCCAATCACAGTGCTACCTGAGAACACATGGGTATGACAGTGTCAAGAAATGGCTGTCAGCGAATCACAGCACAATATGAAAACATGTGGGGAATAAGGCTGCCAGAAGTGGCAGCCTCCATGCACGTAATGACAGGGGTCTTCCTTGTCTGACGTGCTTCTGGGTACAACGGGACTGGTGGCTAGTCCTGCCAGCCAATCACATATGCCTGAGAACATGTGGGTATGACTGGTTCTTCTGGTTCACGTGGTCTTTTTGGGAACCCCTTAGAGTCTTTTCTTTATTGTCCCCATGCACATGTTCTTCTAAGGTTGGCATTTTCTTTTAGTTTTCCATTTTTGCAGATAGCGTTCCCTGTGTCTTGCACCACTGTGCAAAGAATCATGGAATATCTCAAGTTGCAAGGGACTCATAAGGATCATCGAGTCCAACTCCCTGCTCCTCGCAGGACTACCTAAAACTAAGTCATATGACTAAGAGCATCGTCCAGATGCTCCTTGAACTCTGACAGGATTGGTGCCACGACCACTTCCCTGGGAAGCCTGTTCCAGTGACCGACCACCCTTTCAGTGAAGAACCTTTTCCTAATGTCCAATCTGAACTTCCCCTGATGCAGCTTCATTCCATTTCCTCGTGTCCTATTGCTGGTCACCAGAGAGAGGAGATCAGCACCTCCCCCTCCACTGCCCCAGTAACCCTGCATGGCCATCCTCTTGGTCTGGGCCCAGATGTTAGGACCTTTCAGTCCAGTCTCTTCTTTGCACGTGACAGGATCCACCCTCTTGAAGTTTCCTCCCATTCCATACATCTCAGGGCTTATTCTGCAGCCTTATAAATTGTGGCATCTCCAACCTTGTCTTTTACTTTTGTTTAATTACTTTCTATTCACGTTTAAACTTTAATTATTCTTTAATAAGAGCCAATGGAATGAATGTTTTATCCATTTTATATGTGTGCTTTTATGGATATATATATTTAATTTCTATAGCTTTCTAAATATATATATAAATGTATAAAATAGTGTATCTGTGTATAAATAAAATACATATTTATACATATTTGTACACTCCTTTATATATATTTCTATATATGTATTTAGTGTATATAAATGTATATATTTTTATATCTGAGCATGTCCTGGGCCAAAGGAAGCAGGCAGCCAATCACAGGGCTGCCTGAGAACATGTGGGTATGATGGTGTCAGGAAATGGCTGTCAACTAATCCCATGCAGTGTGAAAACACATGGGTTATGATGTTTAACAAAATGGCAGCTCCCTACCATAAAATGACATCACTGCCATAAAACGGGAGCCCCCTGTGTATGTAGGGGAAGGGCCTTCCAGGTCTGATGTACTTCCAGGTAAACTGGTAGGGGTCACTGGTCCTTCCAGCCAATCACAACAGACCAAATGACCGGAAGAGGGGAGTGACTTCCTAGGCAAATAGCCCATGAGGCTGTTGGGAGTGGGGTGGGCCTTCTGCCGGAAGCTGAGGGCAGGATACCTGTCACTTCTTATCTTGCATAGCAGTGGTACCTATACTACTTACAATGTGTGCAACTGCCACATAATTACAGAAGGAAGATGGTCTCAAACTCCCTGGATCATTTCCATGCCTCTTTTTCCGTAACAGTCCTGCCTCCACGTACATATGCTTCCCAACCCCCTAGCCCTCCAGACCCCCCTTCAAATATAAAGGTTTGCACTGTCTATTCCCCTCCTTGCCTCACCAAATCTTGTACCTCCAGCTCCAGCAAGGGTGGACCTGGCTTCTTCCACCCTCCCCAAATCCTGCTTCCAGCAAGGGCTTCCTTCCCCCTCTCAGTGCTTTGCTGGGTGCCTGTTCCCAGAGCAGAGCTGCTCCAGGGACCACCAAGGCTTTCCCATCCCTCTCCTAGGCCTCATGCACATCTCTTCACCACTGAGATATTACCCCTGACATGCTCACCCTGCTGCCCAAGTCTTAATGCTGATGTGCCCTCAGAGGGATCCTGTCAACATTATTGACCCCATGCCATCTATTTCTCTCATTTGGCACCATGAGGGGGAAAGGAGAAGATAGGGAGTAGGAGAGGATGCAGCCCCTGTCCTACCATTTCTCCCTGCTCTTGTCCAATCTGCAATGCACTGCCCTGCCCCGCAGCCTGTCATCTTGCCCTCATGGGCTCAGAATGAAGGTGAGGCTTCTCTTGGGGCTGATGGACAGGAGGCCACCACTCCAGGGGTGAGCAGGCACAATGGGGAAAAAACCAATACAGACACAGGCCAGAATTTTCTGTCCCTGCTCCCAAGTTTCAAAAATACTGATGTAACATTTCAGTGTATTCATACCACAGGGAGCCTTTCTGCAAGAGAGCTTTGGTTTTTTTTCCAGTTGAACTATTCATTTTATGTTAAGTGCTTTCTGTTGTGTTTATCTCTGCAGACAGTGCAATTTTAAACTCACTGCAATGCAATGTATTGCAAATAGCTTATTTCCATTCTGCTTATTTTAGAGTAAGGATTTGCCAATATTTTGCATGTGATCTTTTTATGCCCTAGATAAAGGCTAGTCCAGGCATGACAGATCATTTCAATGATTATTTACCTATTAAACAGTTGCTATTCTTTTCTGATGAAGACATAACATAGAAGGTATCACATGAAATAGTTGGGCATTCAGGCAGGAGGGTTTGCTCATAAAACAGTCCCCAACCTCTTTATGCAATGTGCTAGATTGATCCTGACCAGCAACTAAGCACCCACCAGCTGCTTGCTCACTCCCTGTGCCAGCAGGATGGGGGAGACAATTGGAAGGGAAAAGCAAGAAAAGACTCATGGGTTGAGATAAAGACAGTTTAATAAGTGAAGTGAAAAAAAGAGGGGAAAAAAAGCAATGCAAAGGCAATCACTCACCACCTCCCACCAGCAGATCAATGCCCAGCCAGTCTCCAGAAAATGGCTACCTTGGAAAGACTACCCCCAGTTTTTATTGTTGATCTTGACATTATATGGCATGCAATAGCTCTTTGGTCAATTGTATCCCATCCCAACCTCTTGCCTGCCCCTAGCCTAATCACTGGGGAAGCAGAGTGAGAAACAGAGAAGGCCTTGAAGCTGTACAAGCACTGTTCAGCAATAGCTAAAACATTGGTGTGTTATCAACACTGTTTTAGTCACAAATCTAAAACACAGCACCATATGGGCTGTGGAGCACCATACTTTATCACAACCAAACCTAGTATATGCAGTCAAGGCACAAATTATCACAATTGGAAAACAAACTCCCTGTTTTGTAAAGACAAATGATACATCCAGAACTGCCTGCAACTGCAAACATGGAAAAACATGTTTTAAAGTTATCTAAATTATTTTCAGAGGAATGTGCACAAGAAGTGAGGCAGAGGGGTGCCAGCTGTCAGCCAACATAGACATAAAATTGTCTCCTCGCTCCTTCAACTAAAACCAAATCACAGTAACACCTGACAGCTCTTTTCATCCATTTGCATTAAAAGCCAGAAGGATACTTGCTTATGATTTTTACCAACTGCTACATACTGCTTAGATTCACTTGTCTCGCTCCCTGCCTCTCTAGCTCCATTTACATATAAGCACTGTGATGTTTTGAGCTCAGGGTATCAAATTAGCACACTCTGAATGCATATCTGGCTAGCCCACGCATACAAACAGGGGAACAATTCAGCAGGGGGAAAGGGCAGGGGAGAAAGGTGTTATTTTTGCTCAAATAAAAATTTCTTCTAACGCCACACAACAAATTACAGATAGGGGTTCCCATAACTATTCCCAAGATGATCGCTAAAAGGAGCAGAAAATTGAACTAGAGAAAGCAGCCCCATACTAACTTCTTGAAGGGCACAAGGAGCAATATGAATTGCATTAATTCGTTTTGGTGAAAGGCTTTGATCACAAACTGAGTTTCCAGACCCTTATCAGAACTGGATATTGTACTAATCCTCCCCTAGAAATGAAAAGCTTTAATTTACTGAAAAGTTCTGAAATAACAATGCATTTCATCTTTTTCACACCCTCTTTTTCATTCTGTTAATGACTTTTATTTATGATGTATTATGCCCTAAGTTGAACATACATAAAAGCTTTCTACCATTAGTGGTACTGTATTAAACATTAATGTCTGCCTTATTTTGTACCTTTTGGGGATTTTTTTTTTTCCTGTTAGCATAGAAAAGCTGAGATCCTGTGTGCTTAACATACTTGTTAACCAAGCAATGCTAGTTTTATTCAGGATGAATGTATTCTCTGTGGGAAGAGGTCAGGACATAGCCAGCTCAGCAAAAGACCCACCACAGGCCACAACTTAGCCAATCAGCAAAGTTTGTGGTGCCTCTGTGAAAACATATTTAAGAAAGGGCATAAAAACACCAGAAAGGCAAGGGACAAGGTATAAAAAAGAGTGAAGACCAGAGGAAACACCAATGTCAGATAAGAAGGAGGAAGAGGAGGTGCTCCATGGTGGAACAGATAGGCCCTACAGCCCGTGGAAGACCTGCACCAGAACAGATATTCACTGCAGCCTGTGCAAGACCCACACCAGAGCAGACATATTCCTGAAAGACTGCAGGCCATGGAGAGTATCCACAGAATCACAATATAGTTGAAGTTGGAAGGGACCTCTGGAGGTCATCTGGTCCAACACCCCTGCCCAAGCAGGGCCACCTAGAGCAGGCTGCCCAGGACCATGTCCAGACAGTTTTTTAATATCTACAAGGAGGGAGACTCCACAAGCTCTCTGGGCAACCTGGTCCAGTCCTCAGTCACCCGCACAGTGAAAAAGTGTTTCCTTATGTTCAGACAGAACCTCCTGTGTTTCAGTTTGTGCCCATTGCCTCTTGTCCTGACACTGGGCGCCACTGAAAAGAGCTTGGCTCCATCCTCTTTGCACCCTTCCTTCAGGTATTTATAGACATTAATGAGATCATCCCTGAGGATTCTAATCTCTAGGCTAAACAGTCCCAGCTCTCTCAGCCTTTCCTCATAGGAGAGATGCTCCAGTCCCTCAGACATCTTTGTGGCCCTGCACTGGACTCCCTCCAGTATGCCCAGCACTGGACACAGGACTCCAGGTGTGGCCTCACCAGTGCTGAGTAAAGGGGAAGGATCACCTCCCTCGACCTGCTGGCAACACTCCTCCTAATGCAGCCCAGGATACCATTAGCCTTCTTTGCTGCAAGGGTACATTGCTGGCTCATGTTCAACCTGGTGTCCACCAGGACCCCCAAGGCCTTTTCTGCCAAGCTGCTTTCCAGCTGGGTGGCCCCCAGCATATATTGGTGCCTGGGGTTGTTCCTCCCCAGGTGCAAGACTTTGCACTTCTCCTTGTTGAACTTCATGAACTTCAGGTTCCTGTCAGCCCATTTCTGCAACCTGTCCAGGTCCCTCTAGATGGCAGCATGACCCTCTGGCCTATCAGCCACTGCTCACAGTTTGGTGTCATCTGCAAACTTGCTGAGGGTACACTCTGCCCCATCATCCAGATTATTCATGAAGCTGTTAAACAGGACCAGACCCAGTATTGACCCCTGGGGTATACTGCTAGTCACTGGCCTCCAACTAGACTTTGTTCCACTGATCACCACCCTCTGGGCCCAGCTGTTCAGCCAGCTTTTAATCCACATCACTGTCTGCTTATCCAGCCCGTACATTAACAACTTCTCTATGAAGATCTTATGGAAGACACTGTCAAAAGCCTTCCTGAAGTCCAGGTAGGCAATATCCACTGCTCTCCCCTCATCTACAGGGCCAGTCACAGAAGGTTATCAAGTTGGTCAAGCATGACTTCCCCTTGGTGAATCCTTTCTGACTACTCCTGATGGCTTTCTTGTCCTTCCTGTGCCTGGAAATGGTTTCCAGGATTAGCTGCTCCATCACCTTCCCAGGGATCGAGGTGAGGCTGACCGGCCTGTAGTTCCCTGGGTCTTCATCCTTGCCCTTCTTGAAGATAGGAGTGAAATTTGTTTTCCTCCAGTCTTCGGGCACTTCTCCCAGTCACCATGATCAATCAAAGATTATCAAGAGTGGCCTTGCAATGACATCTGCCAGCTCCCTCAGCGGTGCATCCCATCAGGGCCCATGGACTTATGTATGTCCAGTTTGCCTAAGTATTCCCTGACCTGATCCTGTTCCACAAAGGGTACATCTTCCTTGCTCCAGCCTTTCCCCCTGGTCTCAGTGGCCTGAGATTCCTGAAGGCCAGTCTTGCTAGTAAAGACTGAGGCAAAGGTGGCATTCACTACTTCAGCCTTTTCCATGTCCTGTGTAACCAGGGCATGTAACCTTAGAGAAGCCTTTCTTGTTGTCTTTGACATCCTTGGCCAGATTTAATTCCATTTGGGCTTTAACTTTCTTAACTTCATCCCTGAATGCTCAGACAATGTGTCTGTATTCCTCCCAGGTTACCTGTCCCTGCTTCCATCCTCTCTATGCTTCCTTTTTGTGTTTGAGCTTGGCCAGGAGCTCCTTGTTCATCCATACAAGCATCCTGGAATTTTCTTAATTGTTGGGATAGACCTCTCTTGAGCTTGGAGAAGGTGATCCTTGAATATCAACTAACTTTCTTGGGCCCCTCTTCCCTCCAGGGCTTTATCCCATTCGACTCTACCAAGAAGGTCTTTGAAGAGGCTGAAGTCTGCTCTCCTCAAGTCCAGGGTTGTGAGCCTGCTTTTCACCCCTCTCCCTGCCCTCAGGATCCTGAACTCCACCATCTCATGGTCACTGCAGCCAAGGTTGCCTTTGTTGGTGAGTATGAGGTCCAGCAGAGCACCTCTCCTCATTGGCTCATCAACCACTTGGGTGAGGAAGTTATCATCAGTTGTGGTGGGTTGATTTTGGCTGGCTGCCAGGTGTCCAGCAAGCTGCTCTATCACTCCCCTCCTCAACAGGACAGGGGGAGAAAATATGACAAAATCTTGTGGGTCGAGATAAGGACAGGGAGATCACTTAGTAATTACCATCACAAGCAAAACAGACTTGACTTGGGGAAATTAATTTAATTTATTGCCAATCAAATCCGAGTAGGATAATGGGAAATAAGAACAAATCTAAAAAACACCTTCCCCCCGCCCCTCCCTTCTTCCCGGGCTCAACTTCACTCGAGATTTCTCTAACTCCTCCCCTTCCCCAAGCAGCACAGAGGGATAGGGGATGGGGGTTCTGGTCAGTTCATAACGCTTTGTCTCTGCCGCTCCTTCCTCCTCACGCTCTTCCCCTGCTCCAGTGTGGGTCCTTCCTATTGGCTGCAGTTCTTCAAGAACTGCTCCAGCATGGGTTCTTTCCACGGGGTGCCATCCTTCAGGAATGGACTGCTCCGGTGTGGGTCCCCCACGGGCCACAGGTCCTGCCAGAAAACCTTCTCCTCCATGGGCTCCTCTGCATGGGGCTGCACTTCCTGCCAGGAGCCTGCTCCAGGGTGGGCTCTCCACGGGGTCACAGCTTCCTTCAGTCACATCCACCTGCTCTGGCATGGGGTCCTCCAAGGGCTGCAGGGTGGATATCTGCTCCACTGTGGTCCTCCAAGGGCTGCAGGGTGGATATCTGCTCCACTGTGGTCCTCCATGGGCTGCAGGGGGAACAACCTGCTTCACTATGGTCTTCACCACAGGCTGCAGGGTAATCTCTGCTCTGGCACCTGGAGCACCTCCTCCCCCTCCTTCACTGACCTTGGTGCCTGCAGGGTGGTTTTTCTCACATCTTCTCACTCCTTTCTCCAGCTGCTGTTGCGCAGCATTTTTTACCCTTTCCTAAATATGTTCTCACAGAGGCACTACCAGTGTCACTGCTTGGCTCAGCTTTGGCCAGCGGCAGGTCTGTCTTGGAGCTGTCTGGAACTGGCTCTGTCTGACATGGGGGC
>VYZW01061654.1:0-13387 GCA_013401315.1 Balaeniceps rex | reverse complement strand
CCCAAGAGATTTGGCTTTGTTACAGAGCCACCAGGGTTCAGCATCAAGTACAAGAGTGTTTACTCGCCTTGATGCGAGTAACACAGCGTGACTATGCATCGCAGACCCATAAAACCAAAAGGGACCTCAAAAGATCACCTGGTCCACCCCTCTGCCAAAAGGAAGGATCAACTCTACCAATGCCATTTCTGACATGTTCTTCTGTAACCTGTTCTTAAAGATCTCTAACAGTGGAGGCACCACACATCCTCAGGCAATCTATTCCAGTTCTTCACTATTTTATCACCAGAAAACTTTTCCTAATCTCATTAAATCTTGCTGCAGTTGAAACCCATGACTTTTTGATCAATTTATCATGAGCAGTGGGAACAAAATTCCCTTCTTTAAAGCATCCATTTATGAATTAAAAGAAATCAATGTCTCCCCTTTTCTCTGACTAAACACCATGTTTCTTTCAGCCTTTTACTAGTCACAGTTTCAAGTCCTCTGATCATTCTTGCCGTTCTTCTCTACACTCATTTTGGTCTGCATCTTCCCTGAGGTGCAGTACCCTAAACTACATACTACACTCCAGCTCACTCCCCAACAGTCTTAGGCAGAGCTGGGTAACTTTACATATATTGCAGGCTATTCATCTGTTTATACACCCCAATGTTACATTACTTTTTTCTACAGGAGTATGTGATCAACTGTGACATTTTTGCGTTTTTCTTTCCACACCACGCAAACTTAGTTCACACTTGTTCTGCATCTCTATTTGCACATCCAGTTACTCCTGGCTAGGCACTGTTCCTTATACATTTGCGTGGTTTGATAGAGATGACATTTTGATGAGCATAAGAGTATAAATCAGAAGTGGTTGCAAAATATTTGACAATAACCTGATAATTAAATATATTTGACAAAATATTTGGGGGTTGGACTAGATGGCCTCTAAAGGTTCCTTCCAACCCAAAGCATTCTATGAATCAACTATTCAACAATATCCTGATAATTAAAAGGTATGCCCAAACTTCCACAAAGGTAACTGCATGTGATGCACACTTCTGCCAGCCAACACTGTAGAAAGCAAGAAAGGTCATCTACCTGTCTTGAGACACAGAAGATCTGAGCATAGAACTTGGAGTCTTCTAGATTAGGAAGATCTACTGCAAAGGTACAGCTTTATGTTATTGCTCACGGCCGTTGCTACTAGAAAAGGCAAGCTGAGAGCAACAGCCATTTGCTCCTGGACCCTCACAGGTCTTGAGATGACAGAAAACCTTTTGACATGAACCTAGGATAACATGAGCTGAATTTTACTAGAAGGGAATCAAATTATAGTATCCCTGTACTGTCAAGATACATTCTGTACATTGCCAGAACAGCTTTGTTACCTTTGCAGAAAAGGGCAGAGATTCTTAAAACACATCACTGAAGGACAGTAACAATAAATTCCTGCTGCTGTTCCACACCAAATTGTCTTATCTAACCAGCACTCCTGCCCACTTCAGGAAATGTTAATCACAGCAGGTTGAATCATCTTGGATGACTCCTAGAAAAACCCTAATCTGGATTTAGTTTAGAGGGCAACATGCAGACATGATTCAGCTTGGCATTTTTAATATATGTACATACATGCATTTGTATAACTAGCATAAGAGACACTTTCATAATCATTTAATAACTTTCTATCTCTGTAGTCCAAATGGAAGAAAAGTCAAACCAAATTGTAGAGTACCATGGCCATACCAAACATCCTTTTTTTTTTTTTGCTTGTACTTGACTTAAGCAACATCTATCTGCTACCCATGGTAGCTGGCAGTTGTGTTTCAGTGTGGTTCTTTATCCTCACTTACCTTATTTGCCTATGACTAAACCCAGTACAGAACAGGAAAATTGTCAGGGTACACACAAAGACAGCCCACCATTTTGTCACAATTTAAATCGAAGGGTTTTTTTGGTGATGTGCTCATCACCAAACTATTGGAGCGCCTGTAGCACATGAAGTACTATGTTTGTGTTTATCTTTGTTCAGCAAGAGGAGCATCTTTGACTACTACTGAGAACATAAAGCAGCATGCTTTCTTGATGTTCACATTCTGGCTCACTTAGATTTGTTTGTAGGTCACCAATATCTTTCCATTTCATTAGTTACATCAGGCTCATTTAAGAAAGAAAACAGAGCTGTACCAGTCACTTTAGAAAGTGTTTATTCAAAAGCTTCATAGCACCATCTTGTTTTTTAAAACATCCAAATAAAATGCAGCAATTAAAACGGTGGTTTTTTCCTGTTGAGCATGACACTAACTCCACCTGTGAACATATTTATGTTTGTTCTTGCTAAAATAACTGAAAAATAGCGCTCCTGTGCACACAGACATAGCACTGGGCCTTGATACGGGTCATCCAGTCTCAGCTCAATAATGGAGGAGTAAAAACAAGTGAAACTGGAAACCTCAAGGAAACAGTTCCCCTCCAATTCTGCTGGAAGAGAAAGTTTTCTAAAGGTAATTTTCAGCAGTTTCAATTCTTATGTCCCCTCCAAAATTAAAAATGTAAATATATAAAATATTTTGGGCATTCTTTTATGGTACAAGTCAGACCACGGATGGTTAATTTATAAGTATCTTGATGTATTTGTTCTAACAATCACCTAGCTGTTAATTCTAAAGAAGGGCCTTTTATGGCCATCTTTTCTAGGGAAAACACTGGTCAAAATAATTCTACTAAATTACTATACTGATTTTTATTAAAAATTTAAGGTAAAATCAAACTGCCATTGACAGCACTTGTAATACATTTTTCATTATGAGTTTTTTCCCTTTTCCCTTTTTAGTTTTGCGGAGTAGCCTGTCTGAGAGCTTTATTCAGCCAAGTCAGTAAAGCGCTATTTCCCAAAGATCCTCAACTTACATTTCAAGAATACGGACCATGCTGAGTGCTTGGTCACATTATCATTTGGCTATGGCTTCCAACCACTGGAATTCTCTATTGCATCTACTTCTGGTTGACCATTAAGAGGCAAATATTGTGTAGTTCACTTGGCTAAAGCCCCCATAGGGTCCCAAGCTGGCAAAACAATTGGTTCCTGCTGCATCACTGCCAGGATGTCTTCTGGTACATGCTTCTTATCCACCACAACTTCGTACACGTACTCAGAAAACCAGTCGTCAGTCATGATCAGGTAACCTGGAGATGAAAACAGTTCATTACAACAGAGAACCATTACCAATACAGTGAAGCAGTCACATATACAAGTTTCACCTATGAACGATGCATTACAAATGGGACCTAGTCATACTTCATATCTCTCAAGACAAAGAAAAAAAAAATCACAAAGAAATTAACATATAGGCTAACCAAATGTACTTCATGTGCACTGAAAGACCAAGAAGCCTGCTAGGAAAAACAAGACCCATAATATTAATCATTTATGCTTCCTGTGTTAAAATAGGCATTGAAAATAGTCAAGTGAATTACAATGCCTTAAAAAAACCTTACTATTTAAGGCAGAATGTAAAATTATCTGAGTATCTGGCTTTAGAAGTTTCCAGGATTTTGGTAAGAAAAGGAAAATTTTCCAGGTGAATATCCAAACCATCTTTGGCTTAAGAAAACTTTGCTGGTTTAGGTCTTGCATAAGAGAGGGAGGCCATCTGCTTTCCTCAAACATAAAGCCATCTAAATCACACTTTGGCTGAACTAAATCTTAATTTTCTCCCTTAACATAATTCTTACTGAGAATTTCAGTGAACAGGCTTTGAACTGGGAGGAAAAAAAAAGTCACATTTAGAGTATCACAGGTTTTAGCAGAAAGCTACCATTGGAAACAAACTATTCAAGGTGAACTGAAAATAAGAGTGGCTGGGAAAAAGACAGCATTTAGAAGACAGATGGGAAGGCTTTATGTAATAAAGTTCCTCATGTCCTTATACAGTATCATCACACAATCAAATGAAACAAGAAAATGTCCAAAGAATATGGACAATAAATGCATCTATCTACACTATCTTGTTTCTAAAGCAAGAGATCAGATAATTCCCATAAATTAAAAACCCTATCAATTGTAATCCGAGCTAGAAGCCATTTTGGAAACACTGCCAAAGGGAGCTGCCTTGATTGTTCTCTCTTCAGGATATGAGTTCTTGGGACACACAAAAACCTCTCACTCCCAAGAGCCAACAAGTAATTGCACCCTGAGAGGATAATGAACTCTGCTTCTGACATCCTGTATCTCAAAGCTTGACAGTGCTGATTAGGATCACAGTGTCTGAACAAGCAGGAAACGTCAAGCAGAACTTCAGAACATGCAAATAAGTAAGGTCGCTCTTTGAGAATGCCTGTGCCCAGTGTCACAATGAAAGCCATTATCAATTTCTTCATTAAAAGGAGACACATACTTTATACGCAGCAATACCTATACCTAAGAGCCTGCCTAAGGCAACCCTGAGCTCTGCATTCCATCCAGGTAACAGGCAGGAGCAAAAAAACCAGAAAAGTTTATTGCATTTCTGGGCAGGGTACACAATGGAGTTTTACCTCAGGCAATTAATCTATTGCGCCTACTCAAACCATTGGTATGTTAAAGCCAGAATACGGAAAAGAACTTGGAACAGCATCATCTTGGTGTAACAGAACATAGCAGCTGACTACGAAAGTGCACTCCTCTGTGTATGAGACTAGTCCACATTTCTCTAACTTACCCAAATAAAATCTGAACATGCAGCGTTTTAAAACTGACAAGCTGCTGGCCAGGGAGAGGTCAGTTGAGGATGAACAGTCTGTGAGTTATTGCATAACCTAGGATTTGGGCACCTGAAAATAAAGCCCTTGCAAAGTTCCCAAAGGACCTCACACAAGCCACTTTGTGCTTGTGCCTTAACTCCTCCACAGGGAGAGCTAATTAACAAAGCCATTCTGTCGTAGCGTACTTACAGGATGATACACACGCATATATGAATAAAGACACTAAGTGTCTACAGTTAAATCCTTAAAATGTCTTCATGCAGAAGAGTAAGTATGCAACAGTCAGTACAAGAGATTAAAAATGTCAGAAGGGAGCTGACTTCTAGCTGGAGATGTACCACAAGAAAGTTCTTTTTATGCCAAAACAAGCAGATGGACCCCTATCAAATGGATGTGATAATGCAACTTAGTGTTGCCCTCTTGCTTGCTTTTAAAAGATATCCGATGGGATAAGCCGGGTTCAAAGTTAGGTAATAACGTACTGTGTCTCCAAAACAAAAGAGTAAGCAGAATAATTAAGCTTGCCTGTATGGCTGACAAAGTGCCAGTAAAACACAGAAAGGAAATATTTGACTGGGAAGTGACTTTTTTACCTCAAAAAACCAAGCAATGTTTGTCAGCAGCTGTGTTCATTCCTTGAGGAAAAACAGACAGGATTCCAAGAAACACTTTTACAACAGATATGAATGTAATTACTAAATATTTAGGAGAGGCAATGCTAGGCTGTTCCCAGGGCTTCCCTTTCTCTGGCCAAGCGCTACCACAAGAATTCAGTTCTGCCCGCTCCACAGAGTGTGAGCATATAAATAACTTCATCCCATGATACCCAAACCAGGAGTCAGAGTCTTTCTAGTCCTGCACCATGTAAGTCTGGGGAAACAGGTGTTATCTGGCACCTCAGACTGTACTGAGAGCAAAGCAAGAGGGACCCCATGTGAAAAAAACACTTCCATTTCCTACCAACAATAAGTCATTTGTTTGTTTTTTAATGACTCAGTCTACTCTCTGGTGTTTTGTTGCAGGCTGTACCCTTTATCATCCTGTCCAAGAAATAACGGAGTTGGGGCTTACTTGTATCCCCCACACCCAACTGGGCCTCAACTGGGATGTGCCAAGCTTAACGTCATTCTTGGCTGCCTCTACTGATGCCGATTCTGGTTCTCTGCACTGGACTTACCCAAGCACAGCTTCCCCATTCCTTAACAAGGCAGATAAGATTTAAAAAAAATCACTGTCAGACAGTCTCAGTGGATTAGCAAGAGAGCTAGGACAGACTACAAATCCTCACCCTCCTATACCAGCTAGTATCGAATGTTGAAGAGTGAAAAAGCAGAGCAGGAGGAAGGGGAGGAAACTCTGTCAAGTTACCTCTTCTAATGTTTGAGAATGAGCTCTGACGGATATGTCCAATTGCCTTTAGCTCACAGTGGGTTGTTTGGTCATACCTAAGAAAATCATTCAGTGATTTGCCTCCCTGAAAAAAGTAGCCTGAAATAGAGTCAAGCTTCCTAGTTCTGATGGGATTTTCTGTCGAGGCACTTTTCCAAGCAGCTCCCTAACCAAAACAAAATAGAGTGAGCAAGACTTTCCAGAGACCACAGTCTCTACCAGTACCAAACAGAGAGGTGACAGTGACTCACCCAGGAAAGTTCACATAGACAGCATGCATACAATACATGCATACAAGGTACAGGCAGGGTTTATTCAAGTCACTCTGAGGTCCTATTATATTTCAAAGGAACAATTAGCTCCTCTTAAATGGCTCTAGAAGAACTTATTCTTGAAAAGTGAAACCATATTTGGAAAAGAGATAATGTCTAAGGAGAATAAAGTGTTACTGCAAACCAAGTAGCAAGTTAAGCTTAAAAAACTGGCAAACAAGCTGAAGTAATACTCAAAGAAGATGACTAGCTAACCGGGTTAATTTAGCATTATTCCTAACTTAAAGCCTGAGGCACTACACTTCTTTAATTTCTAGTTGCTGTAATTATTTTTTTATTTCGGTTTACATGCTCAAAGTGAAGAAAGCCAAAAACGCATGCGGCTCTCCACACACATCAATCACAGCCTCCGCAGCTCCATCGGAGCATTCACTGGTGTTCCAGCCCAGTAACACTAGCACAGAACTGCCGCTGTTCAGTCACAGCTCAACACATACAACTTTTACTAGCAGTGTCAGGCTACAGTCTACTGCACTGACGTTTGGAACTAGTAGCCAATATCCTGAAATTGAGCCCAGTCTTTCTGCAGTTCTAATAAAGAACAACTCTGAACCTTGGCCAAGGAGCATATATGGCTAGCACAATCAAAGTTGCTGACAGACATCTATTAACTTCAGAATGTTCGGAGTACTAACCAAAGTCCACGCCGAGCAGTTGTAAAGCAAGCTGAGTAAGGCACTTCCTTCCTGGAAGCATTCCTCTAACACTAGTAGCATCTAACATCACAAACCAAGTATCTGCAGTGTCTCAAAGCAAAGTGTTCTGACAATAAGAGCACAACTAACCAGGCATTTTTATATTTAATATTCTCTATTATACATAGAGGTGCTTAACAATAGTTACTAGTTTGTATTTGGAGACAAGAAAAGTTTTGATGTTACTTCTTTTTAGTATTGATTTGACTTCTTTACTTAATCCAACATTCCAAAGTACATTTTACTACTGTCACATTGATGAGCGTTGAAGACTGAACGTCAACATAGGTTATTTTGTCAAGACTAAAGATTTTTATTAGAATACTTTGCTGTGAATGTATACAGCTAACTCAGAGCAGACACTACTGCAAGACCAAGGGGCCAGAATACAAACCAAGACACTGTTCCAAGAATACTCTCTGTTTTACTTAGCTGTTCATATACAAGATATCTGAAGTGTATGAATAAGACCACATCCTAAAACAGTGTTTTCCAGAAATAGTCTATTCCCAGAAGAAACCCCAGACATGCTGGGAAATTTCAGCCATACCAAATCTTGCAAGCACAACATTTGGGATTAATCTGCAACAGAAAAATGTGGTTAGCAATGACTACTGTGTTATGCCCTGGGACACACTGAAGTCTGGCTTGGCATGCTCATCAGTGAGCTTATCATGCTGTGGGCGAGTCCACAAGATAGGAGATGACAAAAATCATGGAGATCTCACTCCAATCATTTAGGAAAAGCTGACTGACTGCAGGCCTTGGCAGAGCAAGCAGAAATGCTCTCACCCCATCAGCCCCACTCACCTAGGGCCAGGGGAGGTCAGAGCTGACCCTCTAGACCAGGCAGAGAAGCACTCCCCAGTCATTCCCGGGCTGAGCAGGGAAGCAACTAGAAGCAATTTCCTAAACCACCGCTCAGCTGAGACTCACCATCCTGCCCACATGCCACACCGGGCTGGCACATCCGCCCCGCTACAGCCCTACAGCGCTTACAAATCCTTTTGAAGGGAACAATAGCACAGGCTGAGACAGTCATCAACAGGAAAGCAAGTTCATGCAGAAAACCTGGCATGAGCCAAACGGCACGTAACTGGATTTTATTGTTACCAGCACTTGCCATACCAGAGAGGAACACTGCAAGGACACTGCAGGTCATGTTTTCAGCACAGCTTTAGAAAGGCAACCAGAATTATGATTTTTTTAATTTTTAACAGACAGGTGTTGGAGCTAGAACAGTTTACATTGCAGCTGTTCACAGCACAAGCTGGAACCAGCCATACCCTCATTTCCTCATCTACAAAATCAGTAAGTAAAAGCTTGCAGTGATTGATAAACAGTGCTTTAAAAGAAAATATAAACCACTTGGGTTTCACACATGACTCTGGAAAATTAAGTAATATCAGCCACAGCCAGCATGAGGTCCCAAAGATGAGACAGCTGTAGTGTACAGATTTAAGCTTAGCTCTGTTACCAAAAACTTTAGTACGTTTAAAAGCATTGCAGTGAAGTCTTCATTTCTCCTTCCATTCTAGAAGAAAGCATTTCTATACAGTGCAGTTCTTGGAAGTGATCCTATCTTATTTGATACTGTGAAGCATTTCTTATCTATTGTCCCTTTATTAAAAGATCAGTTTACATGCCTACTGGAATTCTTGGTATTTCAGAGAAGTACTACCATATTTTCAGACTAACACTACCAGATTTTTCAGACTTGTGTTCTGCAAAGGATTATGAGCAACAAAATAACAAAGGTTCTGCTCTCACTTATCAAGCTCCTACAGCTGCTGCTTTTTTTTTTTGACAGTAATCACAAGCAAATTGCCAGCTGTTATCAATAGCAAACTGGTATACAATGCTTAGGAAAACAAGCAGCTTTCTAGCAATAAACTAATGAACCTTAAAAAAGTTATTTTATCAAAGTTTAAATACTTCATTATATGAACTTTATCTGAAGTCTACCAGTATCTTCCCATTACCTTCCATACCTAAATTAAACAGTTTGGTTATTGGATTGTCAAAAGCTGTAGCGCAAGGACAAGATATGCCCCATATCAGTGGGCTATACTCAGCATTCCAGTTCCAGCCTCCATAGGGAGGTCTGTCAACTCTGTCCTCCTGCCTTTGGGACAAAGATGCCCTGTCTGTCAAGAAGTATCAGCATCCACCATTTATGGCTGTCTCCCGAAAAAATGCAATTGCCTCTACAGTTGAACTTGCAACCACAGTGTCAAGCTCATCCAGTGACATTCCCTGCTTCTCCATTCAATGTTTACATTCGACTTACTTAGATGGAAGTCACATAAGTGAAGAATGTTTGTCTTCCAGGAATACAGTGCCATAACTCAGTGACCCACAGGCTGTTTGCAGGCTTGTTTCATGCATGTCCTGGTGAAGTACGCACAGCACATCCCCCTTTCCCCTCCTTATTTCCAAACACTAAGTTCAGCTTTCTGTTCCTGTGACCATAAATTACTTTACCTTTATTACCACGGTCTTCACCCCAGGAGTTTTCCACTCTCCATTTTTCAAATGCCTCTTCTTGCCCATCCTGTGACAAAACAAGTCGATGGCTATTCAGTAGTGAAGGACCATGTGAGTTTACAGCTGCCAACCCTTCCAAGGCTAAATCCAGCACCAGCAAACCACAGAGCTCCACTCCCAAAAGACTACAGGCATTGGCAAGTTTCAGACAATGGTTTCTTGCTAATGGTTGGAGAAATGTAATTTTCTAAAATAGTTGTCTATCCGCTTACATGAAATATGAGGAACGTGGTCAAGAAGAGAGCCTGCAATAAGTGTTTATTTTAACCAGAAAACTTAAATTGAACTAAATCCAAGTTTGGACTTAACTGACTGGCAGAATTTAAGCAGCCTTCCCTATCACCTGTCAGGACATGGGGGCCTTCTGAAATGCAGAATGCAGAGCTTGCTTGAATGAGGAATCAGAGGAAAGGAACAAGGGCAACAAAGCAACTAGTAATTTAGACCAGTATTAGTAAGAGCAAGTGCAAACACTTGAAGAATCTAGCTGAAGGATACAGGTCCAGGTCTGGTGCTTTGAAAGATATACAAGGCTTCTAACAAGCATGAAGTACATTTGATTTCATGTTCAGAAGCATGCCGTAGTCTAGGCTGCATTGTGTATATCTGAAGTCTGGTTCAAATCTACCAAGTACATAAAAGCACTGAAAACAGCTTCATAGGCTTGCCGTGCCAAAGTGAACTGTTGCTTCCTTCAAGCAGCCTCTCATGAGGAAATGGCAGGTCCCTTGAGGAACCAACGAATAATTATTATTTTTCTACTACATTTTTTTTAATGCAAAAAACTAACCTGGAAAACACCGCACATCCATTTTTAAGACTCAAATGAATATTGTTGTATTGCTTCTATTCTCACTTAAAAAAATATAGGACAGTCCTTAAAATGAGACACTCCAGAGCTACAAGACTGAGGGTAAGTCAGCTCTTGATGCTATCAGACAGAAACTGGGATAAACATGTTTATGTACCTTAAGTTTTTAACCAAAAGGTGCACTTAATCCACATCAATTTTTTATGTTGTAAAATCATAATAGGATTTTTTTAAGTCTTCAAAGCCTTTTTATGAAGTAGGTAAATCCAAAGTATTACATTTTACAACCCAGCTTATCAAAGCTCCTTTAGATTAAGTTAAGGTTTAATAAAAGACAACATGTTCAAAAAAAAAGTAGAAACAACTTAGTCCATTTTGAATGTGGAAAAGCCTCTAAATGCTGAACTTGTTCTAGGATAATTTCTTTTAAACTATCTTTTGATTTTAGAGATACTATCCATCATATACTGATCTTATACACATCCTTTTCTTAAGGAAATCGGGTCACATTTGATCACATTTTATGCAACTATGCATTTAGGCATCCAAAAGTATGAATTTAAAAATACAGACCATGGACTATAGCTGCCAGTGAAGTGCAGCCAGTAACTGGGCACAGTAAGTACAACTATACACACTTCAGTTGTGAATAGATAAATAGGTTTTGAACACTAGAAAAGTATCATTTTTAGTATCTAACTGAAAAACAATTAAAAGTTCTTTAAAGATGTGTTCATGTAATCTGATACACAAAATAGAAGTGTTAAGAGCTCAGAACGCAGAACACAACAGGAAAAATTATATTGAGTTGTAAAAAGTAACTCAGAAAAATTCTTCTGACTCAGCAGTCCCACCTCAAGTCCTCAAACTCCAGAGCTCAAGCAAACTAAGTTATATGCAAGCTGTTATTTCTCAAGCCAAGGTCACATTGGACAGGAAGAGATCACTTCAAAGAAACTTATTAATAATGACAACTTCTGCAAATAAATGGAAAACATCAATATTGCAGATAACCCCGAGTCGTAAATTTTCACATGGTTCTTTTTACTTCATGTGTGCTTTGTTACACTGCCAGGAGCAGATTTAGCTGCGGATTCATCTCAGCCTACTGTCTGCCACAGAGCTATTTTGGACACTATTTTCCTTCACTAATTACGAGTAGGTCAGAGAGGTCACATGCCAGTGAGTTGCAGGAGGTTAAGATTGTTGCAAAGTGCTTCCTACTGGCATTTTAGCAGAAGGAGCTTCATGCTGGATAGATTGGACTAACCCTTGGAATGGGATAGGGTAGGAAATACTTGCTGTCATACTAGATTTCTTGCTCAGCAAGATACATTGGAATCTGTATTTAAAAATCAGTTAACATAGGTTTTCTGGTATCTTAAAAATAGAAGCTAACTTTCTTTTCCCTTTCTCCAATAAAAGTTTGTGGGCAGAAGGAAAGAAGCCCTTGACTTGTCTAAAATTCTTCCCTCCTTGTTAAATATTTGTAGTTCTGAACACTCAGACACAAACACAGGGAGACTAGACAACCTAGGCCTTGTGCACCAGGGTGTTGTGGCACACATGCTGAACCCTAGCAGAACAGCTTACACACTGTGAATGAGCCCAGAACACAAACAAGCTGCCAGAATATCCAAATACATCTGTGCAAGCATCAGAACTTCTGGAGGGAGACTCTACCTTCTCGGTGACAGCCGTCAGGACCATGGCATGGGTCATCATTGATTCTCCAAAGATTAATCGTTCTGCTTTGTTCATGTTCTTGACAGAGACACCAAACACCAGCTCATGATTAAATCTATTAGAAAGCCACATAAGCAATTATCAAAAAGGACGCAGGGAGGATTCTCACTAGTAAGCCAGAGAAACAGCAGACCACGCTGTCCCAGGAGCCGCTGCACAGGCATATAAGTTCAAGTATTTTTAGTGCCAGAATAAATGCAAAACCTGATCCTTTTACGAGTTTCTCTCACCAGATACTAGGCAATCCAAATGAGTAAGAATATTTAACAGGTACTTGTAGTGCATCTTTAAAGGATTAAGATTTTAGCTAATAAGTGAAAAAAACATTTCTGTTGCTGCTGAATTACTTAAATATACTCTTTTTGGGTATATAATCCAAAGTATGGACAAATTAGTTTCTTAAGCAGCCAAAGCATGTTTATGTCCTAGCCAAGTATCCCAAAAGGTGTTCCGTTTTGATTTTCTACTTACATATTCATATCATTGATTCCCAGCTTGCCATAGAAGTGCTTTGCAACATCACAGCCAAACCACACAGCCTACAAATAGAAGGAAAAGTCACATCTAGGCCATATCCCAGTGAGTTTTACATTACAAGAGTTGCACCATGCCATCCATGAAGAGAAACCAAACAAACCTCGCCATCCTTAATAGATGCTGCAGCTAATTTTTTCAAGACATCAACAGGCTGGTTGTTATAGAGTGTTTTCCTCCCTCCTACCATGTTGCCCAGGTACTCCACTGTATACAGCCTGTTGTACGGGTTCTGAGGTCGAGGATCATTCACTAGACAAATCTGCCAAAAAACAAGATGTCATAGATTCAGGTGCAACTTAACTGAAATCTTGGAGAAGTGAATCTAGGTGGATTTCAGAGAATTGCTTTTGTCCCACTAGCAAACAAGCCACTTGGCTGAAATGCCACGTTTAAGTTTAATTTGTTTTTTCAAGTTCACCTCGTAACTGTGGCATAGCAGCTTTGCACGTTATTCCTGCTCTCTAATGGCTGTCTTATGGCATTTTATGACTGATTAGATCATTTCCTATATTATCATTACAAAATCACTGTGGAAGTGCAATGCAAGATCACAGCAAATTGAAGGGTAGAACACAAACAGAAGAATGGGGAGAATAAACACA
>VYZW01061653.1:849-37694 GCA_013401315.1 Balaeniceps rex | reverse complement strand
CCGGCCGAGGCCCCCGCGCCGCGCCGAGGGGCCGGCAGAGGGGCTCTAGGGGCGGGCACGGCCCGGCGCGGCCGGGGCGGAGAGGCACACGCTGCCCGCCACAGCGGGGGGAGCGGGAGGCGAACCGGCGGTGAGGGGGGCGGCCCGCACTGACCGTTCGCCCGCTTCAGGGCATTCTCGGGCCGCTGGAAGTACACCGGCATGATGGCGGCGGCCTCTCCTCACAGGGCGGCGGCGGCGGCTCGCTCCGTGCTCCAGCCAGGCAGCCTGCGAGGCCGGAAAGGGAGGGCTGCCCCTCACCCGCGCGCGCGACGTCGGCGGAAGCGGAAGCCCCTCCCGGGGGGCGGGGCCGTGAGGCGGTCGTGAGGCGACCCCGGGCAACGCGGCCTGTTGCACCGTCGCTGGGAGGTTCTGGCGGGGAACGGCCGGCCCCGGTGGCTTAGCTCGGAGCCCCTCGGAGTGGGATCCGCGATGGCTGACGGCCCGAGCACGGGCGCCCTCGATGAGCCCTCCGCCGAGAGCCGTGCTTCAGGCTGACGGCGTGGCTGGTGTCCGCCGTTAGTGCCCAAGTGACATCCCGTGCTGTGCCGGGCATCCCGGCGGGGGCTCGGGGATGGAGGGGTTACGGTGCAGGAAGGCGGTTAGGTTTGCCGCAGAGGCAGGGCCGGTCACGGCGGGTTGTCTGGGGGTGGGTGCCGCCGGCCCCGCGTACCGGTCAGTTCAGGGCAGACCCTGGCTTGATCAGACCCTCGGTGGTGGTGGCAGCCCTGCAAATCGGGGAGCCGGCTTGTGGAGCTCCACAAAGCCATTTGGCTAACTTAGCTATAAGCTTTTGGATTAACTAAATTTAATGCAGAAGAGCATTTTGGCAAAGAAGCTGAGCCTTTGATCTTGACAACTTGTTCAGCCGGTTCAGAAATTGTACTTTGGGGCAGCTAAGAACTTGCAGAAAGGCCCTTCTGTGTGCACATAGTCATCGTCAGCTGCAGACTTCATTCTTAATCTTAAAAATTTGGGAAACTTTCAGAGGAGCTCAGCTGTTCCTCTTAAGTCTTAAGCGTAATAGTAATAGCAATATTCATGTAAGTGTACATTTGATAACTACTAGTGGCAGTGTGTATTTTTTGAAACTACTGATGTGAAAATTTCTCTTGGCATATGGAGAGATAATGGAAGCTGTATAAAAGTATGTGAATTATACACAAAAGTCCTAGAACAGCAGCAACAAAAGCAGCAGAACAGCAGCAAGTGAATGTGTGACCAATGGGATATTTTGGCTGACTAAACAGCAGAACAGTGCGTCTCCACGTAAGGCATTGTATGCAGTATGCTTTTCAGTTTTTCAGCAGAAATGCCCACCTCTGCAGGTAGATCATTGATGACATCGTGACTGTAGCTGTGACCCTCTGCAGACCCAGCTCTTTCGCACTGGTTTCTTAAGTACATCTAAGTATGATTTTTCCAAAAATATGTAGGTAGATGTAGAAGTCTGTTGATGATGACTAAAGATAGCCTGTTCTTGTCTTTCGAATTTCTGTTTTGGTACATTTCTTTCTGTATACTTGTTGCTTGGTTTCTTTTTGCATACTGTTCACATTAACCATCCTGCATGGCCACCAGAAAGTTTCATAACCATTATACAACACATTTAAAAATTTACATTTAATGTTGGCTTGTATGGAAGCTTTAGTAGCACCATCAGTGTATCCATGTAACACTGATCCCTTTCCACTCTATTGCATGAGCCTCCATTCTAGAGTAAAAAAGGGGAAAAAAAAAAAAAGCAACTTTGCTTTTTCAGGCTTTCTTCACTTGGGAGTTTCTCCATGTCCTTGTGTCCTTGGTACCTCTCTGAGATCTGGTGACTGGTATTGTACACAGTGTTCTCCATCGGGCCACACTATTGATTTATATGACGGTATTTTAATAACGTCCTGCATTGTGAAATGTCTCTGGCAGCCTAGATGTTTCTGTTACAAGCCATGGTTATACATTCAGTAGAGTCTTCATTAAGCTATTTATAGTGCTGAACAAGTCCTTTTCTTGTCTGCATAAAATTAATTTAGAAGTCTGTCAGATGAGTACCAGAGATGCTGCCCGTGTCTGGGTGGCAGCTTCCCAGCATCCGCAGGCTGCCTGTGCTGTGTTGCCGGAGCCGGTGCCTATCCTAAGGCCTTGCAGCTGTCCCTGGGGGGCATCTGCGCTCTGGCAGGTGTGCTGCCTGGTATTTATTGCTGGTTTGTAGCAGCATTTGCTATTTGGGAGCCCACTCCACTTCTCTGAATCTCTCTGAAGTTCCCGAAAGCCCTCCAGGTTTGAACTGGATGATTTTGTGTCAGGAGCGGCTTTTATGGTCTGACTCCTCATCTATCTTTCTACACAGTAGCTAAGTATATTAATGTGCGCTTTAACCTTACACCTTTATGAAAATCGTATGCTAGACCGCCCTGTAGCGTGTTCCCTAGCCAGGCGTGATCCTTGACGGGCCTGGCCTCTTTCCCAGGACTGCACATTTTAGCAGCTTCTGATGCTCCTGTAGTCATCCTAGGTATTTTGGAAGTTTCTTCTTCCTAATCTGTTCCTTCTTCCTAATCAGTGGCTGCTCTGTGCCGTTAGCGGAGTTTGCGCACTATGGCTTCCACATGTAGTATTCAGGTACCATTATTCATCCAAATTTGGAAATGGGATCTTTTAGTTTTCGAATAAACACATCGATGCATGGAGTTATTCAGGAATAGCTGTTAGGCTTTATGGATGTTCCTCACCTTACTCAGGCCGCCTGTCAGGCACAGCCCAGCCTTTGTGCATGCTCTGCAGCAGCACTGGGGAGGCCTGTGTTTTGGGCTTTGTTCAGGGGTACCGCTTCTGGCCATGGCTTGCAAGGTGGTTGCCAGCACGGCCACCTCCTTTCCTGTAACGTTTCGCGTCAGCTGTGCCCCGTGACTTACAAAGCGGGATAATAAAGGCAATTTAAAAACCCTATGTTTTTTTCAAAAGTCTTTTTATTTTTTTTCTTTCCCTCCCCCCCCCGCCCCAGTTCTACTAAAAATTACTATGCCTCCTGCACCTTCATTATGTTNCCGGGGGGCTGCTGGGAGGGCTGGGGGCGGGTGGGGGGTGCCGGTTAGCAGTGCCTCGCCGAGCTGCGGCCGCAGGCCCTGTCCCGGCCGGGCGCTTGCCAGCCTGCCGTTGTGCCAAGAGGTGCCCGCTCGCTGAGGCCGGCGTCTCGGGCTGCCTGTTACAGAGCGCAAACGTGCACGGCTCGCCCGAAGTGTCTTAATTTCACGGCTTCTGAGGTTTCTGTTGTGAAATCAGAAATAGGAAAAGCAGGGAAAATAATAAATAAACTGGTCCGGGCGCTTGTTGGTCAATACCGTGCTCATATGAATGTGTATTCAGATTCCTGGTGCTCTTTTGACCTCGTGAAGCAGGTCAAGAGTGGGTATTTATTAACACTTAAAAAATAAAACTTGTAGCACGAGTACCGCCCTACAGCTTAAACCGTAGTGGCAGAACTGGATGTCTAGGGTCAGGGTAAAGTGGAATTTTAATCTGATTCCAGGAAACAAACCTGATTAACCCATCAATTTACTTCCTTGCTGCTGTTTGGCATTCTCACAGTGAACATCTTTCCACCATAGAAAAAGACACCAACGGAGATGCTTTGTGGGTTTGGTGTTATCCGTCCATAACAGCTGAACTGAGGAGTCTGTTGCTGCGCAAGTGCTGCCTTACAGATGAAACTAAATTGCTTCATACGTTTGTATTTGGCCAGTATAAAAGGTTGTGGTTCTACATCACAACTGTGGAAGTTCAAGATTCTCCAGCCTTGAAAAAGGTAGGACTTGTCCTGTTGTTTTTTTGGTAAAGTGCAGGGAAGACTTCTGCAGAGCTTCATCTGGCAGATTAAGTAGTGTTTTCCTATTGTATGCTGTGAGAAAGGGAAGGGATTTGACGTTTTGTGTGCTCACAAATGCAGCTCTTACCCAGCTGTCTAACCAGCCTGCATGTTAAGGTTTTCACCAAGATGTATATTGGATGGAGGTGCAGAGAGATTGAGATACGCAGAATCTAAATTGTGTAATGAGTATTAAAATGGAGATGCTATTTCATGCCATTATTTCTAGTTACTTTGCATTTCAAGTTCAGCAATTTGTTCTCTCTCTCTCTTTTTTTTTTGGGGGGGGAGGGGAGTCAAAAAAGCTCTGTAGAGGTCTTTCATAGTGTCTGAAATCTTCTTCATATAGAACTTGATGCTTTTTTTTCGCAAAAGGGTTGAGTTACGTAGGTACTTTCTTTTCTGCTGCGTTGATAACTGAAAGACTGTAAATATGCTTGTATCTTCTGTACTTTCCCTGTTATGAAGGTCCTTAAATTGTCCGTTAAGTTTATTCAATTTTCGTATTTCATGCTATGCCTATAGACTTCATACTGTCCAAGCCCACAATCATTCGATTAAGGAAGTTAAAGAGTATTTCTGTTTGTGGACCTGCTATCTGTGAATTTTTTTCTGGTCTCTCTCTAAATATGTTGATGCTGTCTGCCTCCACAGCCTCCTTTGGCAAAAAATTCTGGAAGTCTCCTACCTGCTGTGGGGAAGAAAAATGTCTTTCTGTCTTTTAAAATAATCTCATGAGATAAAGGAAAGCAACTTTTGTAGAGTAGATTAAGCAAAAGGTAGTATGGCTCAATGGAAATGAGTCACATCAGAATCCGTTAACCAGGCCTTTTCTGCAGTTAGTAACTTTGATCTGCTGCTACTGCTCACCTTTTTTTTTTTTTAATTGAAACACCTTGTCAGAGTACTGCAGTAAGTTCAATAATGAGAAAAAGACTGTTCATATGGGGTCACTAAATAAGATGTCTGTTTTTCTCTATGTGTGCCTTATCCAGGTGACCCATTTCTCCATTGTTCTGATGGCCAAAGACTTCAACCCAGAGAAATATGCAGCCTTCACTAGGATACTGTGTAGGTCTGTATAAAAGCTGTTTTGAGGTACTGCTGTGTGCATGTTTAGATCTTGCCAAAGTAAAAGATTAAATTTCATTGTGTTGTGTTTGCACTTGGTCTAACAATCTGCTGGAAACTCAGTCCTACAAACTCTGAATCAGATTATATAAATCCTTGAGTTTCTCTTGAGTTCATGCAGTAAGTGTTGGGTGAATGTAAGATGCCCAGTAGGTTTTAATGTGTCTTCTCCAGACGCATACCACCACCACCCACCCACACACTCATTTTCTCTGAGAACATGATAAACATTTGGGAAGAGGTTGGTGCTGTGTAGTTGAAGATCACCATGTGTATGGTGGACAACTTGCATCCCTCCGCAACATTTCTACTACTGGTGCTTCTTGCAGCTCCTCTGGACTAAGCACAGCACCCAGGGACGTTTTTGCTTTCCCTCGAGGAAAATGAGAGCCCTCTGCCTCTTGAGGTCTGTGGCTCTGTCTTCTCCCTTCTTCCAGCCAGACTGCCATCTCTTTCCCTTGTCCTGTTTACTCACTTTCTTCCACGTCCCTGTTCTCATGATCTCTCTCTGCATCTTCCTTTGCTTTTCCTTCAGTTCCCAAAGTAGTTGGGAGCCTTGGGAACCTATTTGGGAACCAGTGTTCTTGATACCAAGAGTATTCCCTGAGATTTTGCAGCTAATTGGATGCAATTGTGAGATTATTGTATCACAGACTTGGGAATGCCATCAGGCTTATCAGTTCTGCAGGGTGTTGAAAAACTGAGATTGTTCTTTTTCACTGATACATGAAATATTTAGATTTGCTGTGGGTCACATTAATGCTGATTTATCAGCTAATACTTCTTTTCAAATCCAGGATGGATTCCTGTAAACATGATAATTAAGTTTCAGATGTGACATAGCTTTGTACTATAGCTAATATGGAAAATGGATAGTTGAGAGCTTCAGTGCTATTCTTGAAGTACCTTAACCTGTAAAATAGGTTACGGTGTCTCTCTGCTGTCTGGAAGACAGCTAAAAGTGCATGGGTTTTATTGGTGTGTGCTTGTTTTGTGGTGTTTGGTGGGGGTTTTTTGTTTGATTGTTTTTTTTAATGAGTATCAAGGACATATGTTTATATTTTTCTTTCATCATTTAACAAAGAGTATAGAAGAATGTCTAATGATACTTGGATAAAAAATTAAAAACTAACTAGTCACATGTTCTGCATGTAGTAACAGGAGTTACTGTAGTAGTTGCTTTTTCATAAAGCAGGTACCTTCCAAGTCTGCAAAGAATCCTTAGTCTGGAAATCTGCTTACACCTTTGTGCTATGTTTCTATGTTGGTAAATGTTGGTTCTTTCATAAAATAGGAAACTCAAATAAAAATACAAGGTAGTTTTTTATCCTAAAAGACAGATATGTTTTTGTGTGCACGTTGAAACACTTCTAGTTTAGTATTTAAAACCTCAACCACGTGTCCAAAATAAGAATTCTTGCCAATAATATTGCTATTTGTGATACTGTGTTTTTTTTTTTATATGGCTGCTGGTACTGTTTGCAGTCAAAATACCAGACTCTCTTCTTTTCACACAGAATCTACTTGAAGCATGGAAGTCCAGTTAAAATGATGGAGAGTTACATTGCAGTCCTTACAAAAGGGATCTGCCAAAGCGAAGAAAACGGATCTTTCCTCAGCAAGGATTTTGATGCTCGGAAGGCTTATCTTGCTGGTTCCATCAAAGGTTAATTAATACTGGAAGTCTCTATTCTGATTTCTTTTGTACAATATAAAATACAATCCAGTTTTCGTGTGTACTTCGAGCAAATAGTGTTAACAGTATTATCTGTGCTGTTATTATTAAGCTTCTTCGAAAAACAAATTATAATATCAGCATGTATATGGTCTATAAAATAATTTTCCCCTCTTTTCTAGATATAGTATCTCAATTTGGAATGGAAACAGTTGTCTTATATACGGCACTGATGTTAAAGAAGCGAATTGTAGTGTACCATCCTAGAATAGAAGCTGTCCAGGAGTTTACCAGGTACTTTGTCAATCCCTACCTCCCCACCTAGCCCCAAAAATCCAACAAATTTTGAACCTTCATTGAGAGAAACACCCATATTTTAGGGAAAAAAAAATCTTTCTTAAACCTGTTTATTGAAATCCTGCTAAATCCCTCTGAAGGCTTTAGCTGTATGTTCGTCAACTCAGAGAAATTTAACTGTAGAATGAGTGATAAACTCTGCTTGCACCGATAGTAGAAATCTCTAGTTCACGTATATGCACACCAAATGAGACCTAGTCATACTAGTTCGTTCTTATGACATGCATTTCATACTGTGAAACTTTAATTAGTGTAAGTAAAAATCTACCATGTGTCAAGTACCAATCTAATTTCCCTAGGACTTTGCCTGCTTTAGTGTGGCATCGACAAGACTGGTCAATTCTTCATTCATATGTACATCTAAATGAGGAGGAAGTGGAAGCATTAAAAGCCTGCACAGGTAGTGATAATTTATTAATCAAAAAAATAAAGAAAATTTATTTTCATTTTCTATTGCTGCAAGGTCTTGCACCAGTGCTCTTTGGGGGAAAGAAATGGTTACTTTGCTATTAATGCTATTGTTCAAAGTTAAACAGCATAAGTTTCTTTAGAAAAGGCAAATCAACTAAACAAGTATGTTAGAAGATAACTAGTTAATCTGGAGTTTCTGAGTGGATCCACATCAGTTTACCCCTAATCACAGATGCAAAGCAACTTTGAGACTTTTTTGATGTTGTGATCAGAGGGATTGAAAGTCTTACTGTTGTACAGAAGCAGCGCACTTTAGATAAGCTACTTTTTTTCCAGCTTCTACACATAGCTAATAACTGAATTTTTAGGATATTTTTTTTTCCCCAGCTCCTAACTCTGAAGTTCCAAATTTTTATTCTGACTGCTGCCAGTGAAGTCTCTGGCTCCTAATCACAGGTAGACTTTAGCAGCTATGTAGGAGTTTGGTCTGTGTGACACATTGCTGTGTATGCGTAGTACTTAACATGTAATCCAGGAAGAGGCCCTCGATTTATGCAAAAGTTGGCATGACACATAATGTGGCAATTAAGAGGCTTCTCTATACAGAATAATGAGCAAGAAGACTACTCATCTTCAATATTTCTACTGCATTACCAACAGTGGTTGTTTCACCTCACTAAACATCTTCCACAGAGAAAAGCTGCTCTAAGTTTGCTCACCTGGCATGCTATAAATAAGAAAATCTGCTGGTTTTATTCCTCTCTTCCAATCTAATACTGACTTATTGACAAGGGGCTCCGGAGTGGAGATTCTTTTAAAGAGGAAGTTCAGTGGCTTTTTCATTTGCAAATGAAGAACTTTAGAAGCAAGGTAGGAAGAGAGTTTAAAATTTCAAATTTATAACCTTTTTGTATTGCATGTAGTGTTAGTGGTTCATCCATGTTCAAGGCAATTTTAGAAGTTGATTTTTAAGCTCCTTGGAAGTAAAGAAGTGGAAGTGGACACGCTTGTTAAATGACTGATAATATCAAGAGAGCAACCTCCTGGGTCCAATGAGTCCAATGAGTGTCAAATACTCTTAGAACAGACTTTAGGACTGCAGTTTTCCGTAATATCTTGGTTTTGTTTTGGTTTTGTTTATGAAGATCCTAATCTTGCCAAAATTCTGCTCTCTAGGTTACATTGCTGGATTTACAGATTCTGAAGTGAACAGTAGACCAGACCTCTACGATGTCTATGTGAATTTGGCAGATAGCGAGATCACTATTTCCCCTGTAGTAAAAGGTTGGTTTCTTTTTATATTTTTGGATTTAGAGGCCATTTATTCCAGAGTTGATAGTAATTGCTGAACCTCACTGTAGGCCAAGCGATCTTCATCCTTCTTCCATCCTGGTTCTGAAAAGCCAGTATGTAAGCTTCTGTCTTTCAGTTTTATTGAGACCCTGGAAGACTGGTGAAAGTTGGAATTTGGAAAGACGTGCTTCATCTTCCAACAAATGTACAACTGAGATTTCAAAACATCCATGTTAGACAATTATATGGAAGAGACGTTCAGCTGAATGCAGAGATATCACATGAGTCTTTAGAAAAACATTGCACTACGTACTTGGAGATTGGGGACTATTTGAAAGGAAAGCTTGTATGTTGCTTGTCAGCTTCTTGTTTCTTGTCATCTGCTTAGGGCTGCTTTAGAGGTAGACAGTTTGCCTGTGCTGGCATGGCTGTTGATAACATCAGGTTACTGCCTTTGCCGATAGATTTCAAATGGCAGTCATGAAGAGGACTCCTTGTTTTGGCTTGTTATTCATACGCGTTTCTAGCTATCACAGAAATGGTCATTTTACGTGAATGTGTGCCTTTTTTTTTTTTCCCTCTTTACT
The DNA here is from genome assembly GCA_013401315.1 of Balaeniceps rex. NCBI lineage: Eukaryota > Metazoa > Chordata > Aves > Pelecaniformes > Balaenicipitidae > Balaeniceps > Balaeniceps rex. The sequence goes on along the minus strand of VYZW01061653.1, from coordinate 28,342 downwards.
CAGAGGCAATGACAATGGGAAAACTTCACAAAGAAATTGCACAACTAATTGTTCAATCTGCAGAAGATCCAGATAAATCAGACAGCCAAGTCATTAAGGTTATTTTTTTTAAATTTATTTTTAAATCTAGTTAAATTACTTCTATTGCTAAATCTTGGTGGAAGGGGGGAGTGGGAGGAAGATTGTCCCTGGGAATAAGTTGATCTCTTGTACCCTCTGCCTTTTTACAAATGAGCATTTTTATTCTTCATACAGGTTTTTAAGGATGACGTAATTGGTTTATATTATCTCTTGGGTAACCACATTGCTGAAAAAACTTCAGAAATTGTATTGATTATAAGACTTCCAGTAAAATTAGTTTCCCAGTTTTATTCTACAAAGCATGTATTTTGCTCAATACCTTGTCAATAGTATTGTCAATGCCTTTGAAAAAATCCTACTGAGATACAGCTTCTCAGCTATAAAGCCTGATTTTTATGATGGTGGGTTTTTTCAGTTCTTCCCCTATCTAATAGATTATTAGGCATTTCACAACTGAGTGACTTAGCCAGAAGCGCTCAGTTAGGCCAACGAGAGGAGCCTGTGGAGTGGCAGCGCTCCCTGTATTCAACATCGCACAAGAGTAGGCTGAAGAGCTGTTGCAAGTTTGCCTTAAAATAAATGGGGTCTTTATTTAAAATGAACTATTTATTTATCATTATTTTCTTTTTGTTCTTTATTGATTTTTTTTTTTTAAATAAGCGTATGTTAAAACATTATAATACCTAATACTATATTAATGGTTGCTTGTTTTTCTGTTCTTTAAGGATATTTCTGTGAAGACAAAAGAAATCTTGGCTACTTTAGCCTCACTTACTGAAGTTTCCGATGGCAATGAAAAACCAACCCTCAACTCTGAGGCCCTGAAACAAAAGCGATTTCCACCAGCTACAGAAAACTTTCTTTTCCATTTAGCAGCTGCTGAACAAATGCTTAAAATCTGATTTTGATGCACTTCAGTGTTACGGACCAACTCCAAAATACTGTCTTTGCCATACAGATAGGAATACTTGATATTTTGTATGGAAAAATTAAAGGTATAAGAGTGAATGTCATATTTACTGTGATATAATGCAGAATATTGGACCTTGGTGGAGGTGTATTTGGGAACATTCCTGGTGTCATTATCTTCCCCAGCTATAACTTTGTATATATGGCTCCCGTATTTCATATCACAGTGTGGGTGCATCTGCAAGTAGCACGTGTCTGTGTGTCCAGGCTGTGACAGACATTATTATAGTGGCTGTCCTGCAGGTTCCAGATGTCGGACAGCTCTGTTCTTGTTCTGACTTGTGCTGTAAAACCAGCGCAGTTTGGATGTGCTAGTCTCTGCACAGGGATACACTGAACATGCAGTTGGTCTGAGTGCTCATTCTGGGCTTCCAGGTATGTCAGCCTGTCAGATACTGCTCTTGCTCTGGACTGCCTGATACCTGGAAATCCCAAATAAATGGACAAGTTCTCTTCTTTCTACTTGAAAGTGTCTAGGTGTAAAAAAAAAAAAAAAAGGATGTCTGGGAAAATCTGACATGGTAGCCTTAGTATATAAAGGAAGAGGTATTTTAAAGCTCAAGTGGGAATTGAGCACCTCTTTTGGACTCTTGCCTTAGAGGTTTTCCCCCACTTTCACTCCATCCCATGCCTCTGATGGAGGGAAAACAGGACAGGATTACTATATTTAAAATGGGGCTTCCTAGGGGGGTCACAGACAAGTGCTGCTTTACAGCTGGAGTCATTTAAGAAGTTGGGGTTCTCAGCTGAGAAGATACCTGGCCGTTCATTCCTGATCCATTATGAGTTAAAGCCTAATGGACTAGAAATGTTCAAATGGCCAGGTACCACAGGTAGAGCATCAACCTCTTAAACTGCTTGAGCTGTAACACGGGTACTATCTGATGGTGCTCTGTGTAGACTAAATGTAGATGGAAGCTTTTGAAGTAATAGTGAGAACTGGGAAATAGTTTAGAGAAAATTAAAATTTGCCTACTTGTTTGGTCGCATAGCCATAACTTGAGATTTTTTTCTTTTTCTCTCATTGAGCAGCTTGAAACTTAACTGCTTTGTAATCTTCTGAGAAGAACTTAGATTCTTTGTAGGGAAGTACTCTGAGCCAAACAATCTGTATTTCTTCAGAACTGTCCACAACAAATCAGTCAATTCTGCAGTAGCACTTTGTTGTAAGAAAAAATAACCTTTTTCCTGGCCTTTGTACAGATAGGCTGTAGCGTGTGATTTTAAATAGAGATTTTATACTTATGATTAAAACTTTAGTAATCAATATTTATATTGTTAAATAATTGGATGTTTGTTATTCTGAAACAGGGAGCTCCTCAATAACTATGTGCAAGCAATATTGGTTTGAGAAAAGGTTATCCTTTTGCTATATGTCATACGGTAAGGAAATCTATTTTAGAATGTGGATAAGGAATGTGACATCTATGTATCAAATGGCTAGTTATTACAGTCAGTAAGTGAAAGTGCTTCAGAATAATCCCCTATTTTCAGGGGTGTAAAATTCTACTTTAAACACTTACTCTGCAGTTTAAATTCTGAACACAGAAGTGTGTGCTTTTTTTTTTTTTAAACTTCTGAGAAAAATACTGCAATTGCCTTCATTTACCTGTAAGTGCTCTGCAGCTTTTTTCCCCCCATTTGCCTGTTAATGTTTTTTCTTAATGGTTCTTTAGTATTGCTGCTTCTGTTTTGGGACTTTCACAACAGTTGGAATAGCAGAACTGCAAAATTATGCTGAAAATTCCATTCAGGACCTGTTTTAAAGTCCACTGGAACGGAAGTCCTTCACCAAGGAAAACCTGAACATGCTTTCAGTCGGCTGCTGTAACACCACATGGTAACTGAAGAAATTTGCATAGTTTCTTATTAACAAAAAGCCTTAAGATCTATCATTAAGGTAGTATGGGTGTTAGAGGCAACCACAAAAAGCAGAGAAGCTCAGTTACAAACTAAATATTGAATGCTTACTTTGCTTTCTTTTTTGGAAATGTTTAAGTTGAAAATCTTGATGTTGTGTTAGATCTTGTATTCTGACATTTATGCGGAACAAATGAAATATAATTTTGCACTTAAGGAACTGGACTCATAGCATGCTTCTGTCTATTAAAAAAAGCCTGAACAGTCTACCCTTTAATTTATGTAAATGTATTCTTGAATAGTTGTGACCACTGAGTCACAGGCTTTGGCTCTTAGTTTTTGCAACAGTGGGATTAAGCTACAGCTTGATGTTTAGGTCAAAAATGTACTACTACCCATTCAAACAGTTTTGTCATCTGTGCTGATTTTTTGTCAGCGCTGAGACAGATGTATTGACAGTACTGAAGCTGAGGGAGGCCAAAAGATTGTCCTTGCATTTTCTTAATGACTTTTGACACCGTTTCCTCTCAAAAAGGTTTAGCATAAAATAGAAAAATCTGGAAGGTCAGGACGGGGAAAGATTTCTGCTTATCTCTCACTTCCCTTTCCCCAGGATGCGTACAAGCAGACTGTGTGTGCACTTGCTGGTTTTGCGAAGTCAGATGACATCCTTTCTTCTTCCTCCTAGAAGCAAAGACCGTATAAAATGAAACTTATTCCTTCCTTCTCATCTTGCTGCCCTTCTGTTCTTGGATAAATACAAAATGGTGAATGGCGGTTCCTGTCAACTTGCTAAGAGATATGCCTCCAAAAGGCACGCAGCATGTAGAATAATTGAAAGCCTTGAATTCAAATGAAAATTGTAGCACTGCTCCTTCCTCACCTGAGGCAAAAGGTACTCCCTGAGCACCCCGCCTTGCTCATGGCCCACGCGAACCAGTTAGTGTGATAGCTGTAGTGTAACATCAGCACTACGTTTGCAGATATTGGAAGGCAGATAGTGAACAGAGCAAAGGCTTGCAATGGGGAGCAGGATAAACAGTTGCTTCAGCTGTGATTTTGCTGAGTAAATTGGGCTAGTCCCTTAAGGCTAACTCTGTTTTTAATGCTTTCACCCCTGGGGTTTTAGTCCCTGGTGTGAGCTGGTCTGCCTTGTTTCCCCCGCAGGTAAGCGTTGGGGGGAATGTTCTGATTGAGGGCAATACAATGCTGTGTAACCTGGAAAAAAATTAATGCAGGACATCCGACAACATCCATCTTAAAGCTGTGGGCTGCTTCTGATTTCAACCTCTGACTGCTTCAGTTCCCCAGCTACCAAAAGGGCTAATGATAATTTGTTAATAGGGTGTTGTGAGATGTTGTTTGAAGCAGCTCAATTTCTAGATAAAAAACAAGCCATAAAGCTGTGTTGGAAGTTCACAGTTGCCTCGTTGTGCTTTACACCCTTCCCCAGGCAGCTGTCTGGCTGCAGTCTGAGTTGGAGGGATCTTTGGTCATTCCTTGTAGCTGCCAAATGATGCAAGACTCGGGAGGAGACTCCAAAGACTGGGCGACAGCTCTTTCCTGAGCAGCACTGCGGCATGGCGTTCCCTGTGTGATAGGGGAGGAGCCGCGGTGCAGGATTCCCTCCCTGCCTGCATCCTTCCTCCCTCCACCCCTATGGCCTGCAGGGAAAAATAGCGTGGCTGTGTTACAGGCTTGGGAGTAACGCAGGGACACGAGCTCCAGCGGGGGAAATGCTTTGATCTCACTAGTTCCTAGCATGGGAGTGGCTGGTTTTCTGGTGTGTTTTTTTTTTTTTTTCTTTTTGGGGGGGGGTGTTGTTGTTTTGTTTGTTTGTGGTTTTTTAAGCTACAGTAAAGGAACATGGAAGCCTCATTGTATATTCCTAAATTTCAAGATGACAAGCTGAGTAGGTGGGGAACTGCTAGCATATTGTGCTGTACTGAGACATTTTCCTTGAAGCTGAAAGCTTCCATCTGTTGTAGTTCACCACACCTTAAACTGGTTCCACCACTAATGCACTGTCACTTAACAGGCCGGCGGGTGCTGAAGGCAGGAGGCAGACCTGCCTGGGGCTGGTATGTTGTTAATCTGTTCTAAGTGACAAATGGGAAGGTTGTCCTGTAGGTGCTGACTCTCCTCCCAAGTCCTTCAAACATGATGCTTTTCTGCTTGTCCCAGTCTTGTTCCCCTCACTTAAACCTCTGGACTACCAGGTGTCTGGTCCTGGCAGTTCTAGTCTCTTAACGACTTTATTTCAAGACCAAGGATGCCAGGGCCTTCTTAGCAATGTATTTTCCCTGCCTTGATTCAGGAAGCAGCTGAATCACCCAGGCTGACAATTTAAATGGCAGGTGCCTGCTCTCCTCTCCTGGAAAATTCTGGTTAGGGCAATAGAAACATTTCTGAGAATGGGGGAAAGGAAAGAGGTATTTAATAACCCTGAGAGAGCTGTGTTTAATATGGCAAACTTTAACTCGAGTATCAAGTAGGAAGCTGGTAGAGTTTGATAATGGGCAGCTGTAATAACAGACACTATTACCAGACCTATTCCATAAGCCTTACTCACAGAGTTGTAATGACATCAATTTGCTTAAAACGTCCAAGTGTGGTGCCAGAGAATTTATAGCTTGTCTAGCTACCATGACGATTCAAAGTTCCTGAATGTGTTATCTTCAATTTGTTGCCTTTGCTCTACTGTTGGTTTCTTTGGTTGTTTTGTTTTGTTCCCCACCCCCCCTTTACTTCCACTGTGGTTCATGTAACTAGCATTTACTGTAGCCATTCTTAAATTGTGTTTAAAAAAGGAGTGGGGAGAGGGGTGGGTCTTCACTGTAGTGCCAGTTAATGTTTACTGAGAGTGGAATTAGACCCCATCTGAGTCTGCCTTTAGTATGTTACTGAAATAGGATTAATAGAGAAACAGGTTTTTAGAGTATTTAAGTGTAGGATGTTAGCTGTGCCACCACTATTAAAGATTTGGAAGGAGAAAAACACTTCATTGGGAGAGGCAGACTGAGACGGTAAGCCTGTTCCACCTGACCCTGTGGTATCTAAGGGAAAAGAGCAGGGTAAGCCTCCTTTTCCCTACTGTCCTCCCAGCTCAGGAGAGCTGAGGCTGATGTGATCTTTTCTTCTTATGTCTCCTTCTGGCTGCCGTTGGAGATGACATTTGGCTAGGCAGACCTTCGGTCTGACACAGTACAACTGCTTTTATGTTGTTGACCCTGATNCTACTATGTACTTAAGAACATGACCCACAAAGGCAAGGCTAAGTGATCCCTGTTGAGTTCAGTAGGTGTAAATGATCTTTTACCTTTAAAAACTCACTACAGTCTTCCAGTGGAGTAGTGCAAACTCTGCCACTCTTAGGTTTGGCAACTAACAGACATCTCTCTTCCTGGACCACAGGTCCTTAGGGTGGGCTGCTACTCCCCTGTCCTCTTTTTGTCTGACCCTTCCCTGCAGTCAGTTGTTAGAGGAAAGCTCAAAAAAGGCAGAACTCAAACAAGAAACTAAACTCAACCCCCTTACTTCCTGCTTTTGTTCAGTGCCAAAAGCACAGCAGGAACTCTTTTCCTGCAAGAGACCAGGCCTGCTGTTTTTCCTTACTTTGCTCTATGCTGCTGTCTTCCTGTAGGGATGGAGTGGGTTGGGAAACCTTTGGTACCCTCGCACTGTGAAAAGAAATCTAATCCTCCAGCAATAGGAGAGCAGCGACCGGTGTATTGTGCTCTAATGAATTTAAATTATGCCAGACTTTGGAAGCTGTACTTGTAAAATTATTTCTGTGAAAGTGATTATTACATTATTTAGTGCATATTTACCCTTGTCACACACAGCCTTAGCAGAACCTCACGCAACGTGTTCAGTGATCTTACAGCCAGCTCTCCTACGGCCTCTGCCTATAGTTACCACAACCACAGGGTCTCCTACCACACTCGTGGAGCTCCTTTCTACTTTGTTCCCCCAGGAGAAGGTCTGATCTTGATTTCGTGGCAGGTCAGCAAACCATGTGAAAGCAGCTGTACTGGGCCAGACCAAAGATCTATTTAGTCAAATGTCATATCCCAGTGGCCACCAAAAGCAGACACAAGAAGAGAGTTGAGAGCAGGCAAATAAGCTATTCACCCCTTCCCCTCTCCAGTAGTATGGAGCTTATGAGCTTCTTTCGCTGGTGTAGTTTCCATGAATTTAGTATCCTTCAGTGGATTCCCTTTGACGGAAATGCCCATTCTCCTCTTGAATTCATGTCAGCTTTTAGTATCCCTTTGGTAAGAACTTCAAAGTTCAACTACATGTTGAGCTATCTGTCACTACCCCTAATTCCAATCCCAGAACAGTCGGCTCACAACCCAGAGGTGAAGCTGGATTATCCCCTCTGCCAAACTCATTACTTTACTTTTCACTTATCCATTTGGTATTTCACCTGTGTTTACACCTGGTATTGTAAGCTCTTTCTGCAGCTCTTCACAGACAGCCCCAGTCCCCTCAATAATTCTGTATGATGAGCACAATTTATCACTGCACTGATCGACAGGCTAACCCTTATGCCACATCTCAAAAGACAGCTTTTTTGTTTGGATAAACACCGTCAACCTGCAGAAGTGGGGATTCCTCATTGTCCACCACAAGGTTGGAAAGCCACGGGATTTCCCAGTAGCTTCAGTGTAAAAAACAAGTTCTAAAGCTCAAGTGGCATCAGGCCTTACAACTCCTTCAAGGATGTCGAGAAAACCAGGAGTCGTGTTGTAGTCAAGTTTGATACCCGCTTCCTGAATGTTTCTTAAACAACTAAATTTAACCAATATTACACTGCCATCAGGGTTGCTTTCTCTAATACCACTTTAATGGCTACCTCACTCATGCCTCATCCTTGAAACGAGTGTTACTAAGTACAATGAAATGTACAAAGTAAGTATTCTGAGAAGAACCAGCTTGGCTTTACTCAAAGGACTACTGATGTTAATGCCTTTACCAGCTGTGTTCCTGGAAAGCAGCATGTCAAAAGCTGCAGCAACAGCAGCAGAACAAACTTTTGTATTCAATAGTCTTTTAATTGAGAAATCAATTGCACGAGAAAGCATACAGAACACAGTTTGTGACAAACCAGTGCGTTCTGGTACAAATACCATTTCCAGCATTGTTACGTGTACGCATCTGCTTGTGGCCTGGGGCTTGCAAAATCATTTTGCAAAGCTGCCTCTTTACAGACCACACTATTGTATACTAAATCTGGTACGTACGCCACCATAAATTCACGATTCAATCAGTCACATATGCCAATTGAATTTGTTGATGCATTCAGAATTGACTTCAATCAGAGCACACATTTATATATTAAAGCCAATCTCTAAATTCCCCTATTGTAGAATAACTCCGTTTCTTCTGTAGATGACAGGATTTCCGGTTCAAGATCTGCTCGCTTTATCTGCAATGTATAGAAAAAGGGAATCAACACCACCATATCCCAGTAAGTATACGTTAAGTCCACTTTACTGCATTGAACTTTGCACAAATTGAAATACTGTTTTATTTAAAATTAGAGGTACTCCCAAGATCTAAACAGAGTATTAGTGACGTTATCTCCGTTCACTATAGAATCGTAGAATCATTTAGGTTGGAGAAGACCTTTAAGATCGCTGAGTCCAACCGTAAATATATTTGGCTGACTCACCCAGGAGAACTTCTGCTGTGGGCTGAGCAATTGGGAAGCTCAAAGGGAACCAGCCAGCCATACTCTCAGTACATAATTTCTCACAAGTCCCCTCATTCATGTTCAATTTACCCTTGTTGCCCTAAGAGATTACAATGCCAGCAAGTTTAGGCAAATAAAAGAAACCACTGAAAATTGCAAGAGCCCAGTCTGTGATTTTATGAGAATATTCACACAGTTCTGATAAGGGAGAGGAAATAAATGCAGAAAGGAACCCAGGCTCCTCTCTCAGTTGGCCTTCTCCAAAGCCCAAGGTTCAAGGGCTACATCCTCCATTTAAAACCTGCCAGGAAGGCGTAGGTTCCCAGGGAACAGATTACACTTCACAGTTCAGTAAGGCAGGGTGAACAGATGTCGCACGTGTGTTAGTTTACCCCTCCGATGAGCTCATGCTCACTTTGCATGAAAGAAAATTCTCATCTACATCCTTCCTTTCTGCAGCAGGACTGAAAACAGTGCTGGAAGAGCCTTGGTTTTAATCTTTAAGACAGCTCTCCTGACTTTGCTTCAGACTGTTGTGAAAATCTGATAAATCTACATTGAAAAGTGTAAATATAAATAACACACAATGCAACTTAGACCTAGCAAGTCCTGTAAGCCTCTGCCTAGCACATGGATCTTCACAAGCAGCCTCTCCACTGCCCCATTTTAGGTGCACAACCACATTAATCCTATTTTTTCTATGTGGCCTTAAGACTGCTGGCCATAGTTATAGAATGACTATTTAATATAACAATAACCCGAAATCAACTCCTATAAAAGGACTTACCTGCCCACATTGTGGGAACATGCTAAGTGAAACCGGTAGCATCCCTGTTAGTACTGACATAATCACAAGCATTCTCACTGAAGCCAAAGCACGTGGAGTTTTTGCAAATTTCGCTCTGTCCAAGACATTGAAAAAGTAAGTATGTCAGTTTGGGCTCGAAAAATAATCTGACAGCGAGACAAAGAGCATTAGCTACTATTTCAGTGGTTGAAATTGCACTGAAATTAGTAGTAACCTAGGCTTACAAATCCTAAAGATGTTTCCTTACTTTATTTCTTATGTTCTTACTCCTAACTTCCTGTTCTTTCCCTTTTTGTATTTAGCTGCAGCATTTTCCAAGCCCAGATTGTCAATACAAGATTACTAAAATAAGCAGCAAGATCAAAGTGCCACAAGAAGAGAAGGTACATTAGTGCTTTAAAGTGTCTCGGTTCTCTGTCCCAGCCAAAACCAAGACGTTGACTAAGATTTTTCTTGCATTACCCTCTTTCCTTTCAGATTTTGTTCCTCTTGGCAGTCCTACTTTGCCTTGTGCAAAAATGTATTACTCGATATATATGTAAAATTTTATCTTACATCTGCATTTATGTCTTCTGGTAACAGGAGTCCCTGTTACGAGGGGGGGATAGGGAATTGATTTAGGCAGTACCAAACTACATGACACAGACGATCCCTACCAGTAGCTCAGGGCAGGCTAAGAATTCTCTCATAAAGCATACAATGAATTCTTCTTATGATATAGGGTTTCAAAATGTTGCAAAAGCAAGAATATGTTTTACAATATATATAAAACTATTCGGAAGTTGGGATCCGGTTTTAGTTGCAAATTCAAGTGCCATATTACCTCTCAGAAATAACAAATCTAAGCTAAGTGCTGTGAACAACCTTGACACCAGACACCTGGACTCAAATCAAGTTAGGGAACCTAGGTGCTGGAAAACAGCCTGTCAGGAGAACACAAACATGTTTCCTGCATGGGAGCAGAGAGGAAATCCTCACAATTTTACACAACCTGCTGCAAACCTGCAAAGCATGGGTACGGACATAACCAGATTCACTTACTTATCTAAATGAATCACAGTAGCTGAACAGAAACTTCACAGATAATCACTTCTACCAAGAAAAAATTGGCAAGTGGTAACAGCCAGACTAAAAAACAGAATACACAGTGACCAGGCACCCCCAGCCCTTTTGCAGTATCCCCTACCTTTCCACAAAGTGAGTCAGCACAGGTGGCAGGAAGAACGTTGTCCCAAACAAGGCTGCTCTTGACAATGCTGTTTCTTTAACGGCCTCCAGGGAGAGAGAAAAATAAATGTTGTTAAAGAAGTGCTCTGTGCAGCTTCAAATACTACGTGCTTCTGTGAGCTCTTTTTTGTCTAATACTCTGGCATTTCAAGCAACAGGTTAATGAGGGATAAAAACTTTTGTTAGAGGAATTCTCTCCTAAATGGAAACTAGACTCCTACAAGTGGTGAATGTTCCACTTGTGACTAAGGAATACCTTAGAAGGGAGGTGAAACTACTGATGTCGTATCGCGTTTTCCTACTACGGTAATAATTTTGCTGAAGCTTGCTTTTTTTAAGTTGTGCTGAACTTCCAAATGGTTATACCTTCTGGGCATCCTAACTATCCTGTGTCAAATCTGAAGTTCTCTCTCCAGCTGTCCACAAATCTTTATGCTCATCTAGCTGTTTCCTCCCCTCTGGACAGCAGCATGGAAAAGGAAGGTCACTGACAGCACATAAAATATGACTCCTTGCTCTAGTTCCTGTGCCAGGCTTGATGAGCAAGGCAAGGAGCAAATATAGAGTCAGCAACCAGAGCCCAAGGATAAAATGCACTAGCACACTGTAGATCAGGGCATTACTCTTTGGGAGGCACAGCCTTTAAATGATATTGCCACCATAGGAGGTGCATGTGGTATGTACAATACAGGGCTTTCCTCTAAGGTGTCCCATCAGAAGAAGGTCCAAGAGTCTCCTTCTGAGGTGACCAGGGAAAGCAGAAATGCTTGTGCTGGTGTCTCTGTAGCTCAACTTTGGCACTCCGTATATTGGGCTGGGGAGGCTACCAACCCTTGAAGACACAAGACAGGTGCCAGCCTGGTTCCAGAGACCTAGCCCAAGCCTACCCAAAGATTCAGCACCTGCCCTGTGTTTTCTCATTTCAATATATCCAACTCTATCTACTGTCAGCATCATATTCAGCTCTTAGCAGGGAATGAAAGGCAAGTCAAGAGAGGCCTCCACCCCCTCACCTACCTTCTCACCAGCCTTCTGTGACAGTCCTACAACCTTGCCATTCCTGTCCATCACTTCAATTCCATTCTCAAATTCTGGGCTTCTCACCACTGCCACAGTAAATGCACTCGTCAAGCCTGCAGAGTTAAAGAGGATTTTGCTTTAAAAGACCCAAAAGGACTATCTCAACAGTAACATTCATAATTATGTGCATTTTACACTTCCAATTCAACAGTTCACAACTGAATAACCTGGCAGCTTAACAAAAGACTGCCCCATGAAAATCTACTGGGGATCTTAATTTTTGTTTCAGAAATTTGAGTGAGATTTTTAAGGCCCAATCCTAAAAGGTGCTTTATCATTATGGACTCAGAGCTTTCAATCACTGCCATCCAGCTCAAACCAAGAGTACTTTGTTCTTAAGAGAAAGGGGAGGGGTTTGTGTTGTGGACAGGTTTTGTACTGGTCAGCGCAAAATCCAGCACAGAAAAGAAGACCGTGCAGGGAACAGACTTGAAGTAAAGGCGACATCCCTGACTTGAAAGGGAGGGTGCCAGAGGAACACAGGCTCTAACAGGTTCCATTATTGCATTATGGCACTTCTCTGCCCAGCTGTGTGTCTGTCACAAGTGGCAGTGCTTCAGCTGGATCCTAGATGAGAATGTTTCAGTCTCCTCCAGACCCAGCTTTACAAGGTACCTGAAAACACCCATCCCACAGTCAGTCACTGAAAACACAGAGTAAACTGCTGGCACTTATAAAGGCCATATCAAATGGGAGTTAGTCATCTAGCTGGTTTCCTCCTTTCTCTTTTCTAGACCAAGGTCTAAGTGTAACAGGGCACAGTCTGGCAAACTAACCTTGTTTGAAATAGTAGATTAGTTTTTGGCAGGGCTGCTCAATAAAGACATCAGTGTAACAGATGGCATATTTCAAATGCTGGACTAATACTAATCAATCACCCTCAGATTTCTCTCTATATTTAAATGGAAGCATATTTTAACACCTGCTCCAAGGGAAACAAGTCAGAAAGCTCGTATGCAGACCCTCATAAAAAATTGGGTTGCCATCTCACATAACTTGGAACAGAGGAGATGACATTTGTTTTCATTTTACCAGTTTCCCCCTAGGAAAGGCCAAAAATTTCTTTAATGACATTAGAAAAACAGTTAATGACATCAAATAGTTAAACTTGTCCTGGTGCAACTTCACCATGTCAGTAGAGCTGCTCTGGTAATGAACTGAGTCCCATTACCTTGCAAGGTTAATAATATTCTGTTGTAACAACTCCCACTTTCTACACTGTCAGCAGTTAGGTAGCCAGCAGCAGCCTCAGCCCGAGTAAGGAACTATGCCAGTGCACACCTAGAGCTGTGTCGCACCCTGGTGTCATGTATGTGCCACACCAGGTCGTGCCAGTTCGAGTGCTACTGCCCTCCTGATCCCTTCTGGCAGTCCTGATGGTTTCAGGTGTAATGTCCAAGCCAAAGAAAAAATGCCACCTGCATCCCTGGATACCTTTGGAGAAACAGCTGCATGTCATGCATACAAAAGTCAGAAGAGTGCTCTGCAGCTCTAGAACTAAAAACCAGCAAGCATCGAATAGAGGTCAGCTACACTGATCAGTGAGTGTTAACTCTCGCACAGAAAGGACGGTACCCAGCACAGGCAGTCAGAGAAGGTGGCTAGGGAACAGTCAGACCACATCTGTGCAAGGGCAAGAAAATTCTACAGTCAGATGGGGGCAGCAAATGGCCCTCAGACCAGCTGCATGATGTACAGTTTCTTTATGCTTACCAAGAAGAGGAGCAGGTAGAAGTTTTCTGACAACTAGTTGCGTTAACGAACTCTTCAATGTGTACCGATTCATGAAGACAAGAGGAAGAGCCTAAGGCATTGGGAGGAAACAGGCACCTTCTATTAAAAAAAACGTGGAGTATTTCAGTATGTGCAACAGTTTAGGAAAATAAATCTGCGACTTAGTACATAGCTACCACCTATAAAAATTAACAAATGCCTTGGCTTAACATTCCAACAAAATACGTATGTTCTCTAGTTAGTGAAAGTATTTGTAATCACTCTTTTAGATAAGAATACAAAATATTATGATAAAAAAAAGCATTAAACATTATTACATATAGGACAATAGCAGCATGAATACAAAGACAGAAAAAGGAAAACAATTACCTCTCACTAATGTTCCTTGGACATCTGTCCAACTGCCTTGTGATGCATACTGCTCTCTCCCCCAAACAGGACACCCGGTGCAGTTGTGCATTTGTTCCTGATTCTCTGCAGTTTCTATATTCCCATAATATGCTTGCAGGAAGTTTCATTTAGGAATAAATGGCCAGGACACCAGCTAGTGCTTAGAGTCTCCCTTGGAGGACAAAGGGGAAGAAATCCCATGTTCACCCATGGGCATAGCTGCCTCCTCAGACCTCTGTAAAGTCCTGAGCACCGCTAGCCCAACTGTTTTGCTAGTGGACAGAGGTGAAAGTCCATCTAACAAAAGCAGGAACAGCCATAATTTTCTGCCAGAAGGCTTATAAAAGAATCACTGTTTAGTGTGGAGAGCAAGGAAATGCATTATAGGGGCATCTACACTTGCAATGAATGTCATGAGGATACCAGAGCTCATTCTGATGTAGCAAACTCTGGAAACCACAAGTTCCTATTCTAGCACAGCACAGAGCTAGCTAAGTAGCCCTCAGCTACCTAGCCCTCCTGGATGGCTAGTTAATCTGCATTCAGTGCAGTATTTTCATGGCTATGCTGCTTCTGGGATCTGAGCTAAGTCTATCCAGGACAGATGCCTGCAGATTTCACCACTTTTTTTAGAGCTAGACAGATCTCTTCCATAGCATCACATCAAAAAATCAACTACAGCAACCCAGTGAGTTACTCTGTATTTGTAAACAATGGCCGTCTCCTCTCACCACCCATTTTCTAAGTTTGCAGAATAATAAAGAAAAGGACAGAAGAGGAAGCATCAGAGGAAGCCAAGCAAGGTATTGGCTGACAGATGATCACGAAAATTCTTATTCTCAACAGTTCTGGGGCAAGACATCAAAGTAGAGCATTAAAGCACAATCCTGAAGCATATCTGGCAGTGTGATTATCTCAGCACCTACTGCTTCTCAGGAGAGCTTACTAGGAACGCAATCATTGAACAAATACATACACCAATACATGCTGCATAGGAAATGGCTCCCAAGCCGTAGAAGATCTGCTTTTGTTCAAGTGAGTACTCCTAAGAAGGACAGAAGAAACATATTCCATAAGAGCATTTGTAAAACACTTGTAAATCATGTTCAAAATGGCCTTGTACAATTAAGATGATTTCAAAAATAAAAATCGACACATACTTCAGCCTTTGTGGTACCATTTCCATTTAATAGGGTGAATCCTGTGGTATATGTGTGAAACACGAACTGCAGAAAGGAGAGATTATAAGCAAAAATGAATTTGGGATCGAGACTAGAAGACTTGTAAATGTAGAAAGAAAGAGGTAATTACCTGACAAAAAAAAGTTGGCGTTGCCCGGAGCTGAAGAGATGAAGCAATAACCTAAGAGGAAAACCCCACAAGAAAATTAGGTTTGATGAGTCCAGAAGTTTTTGGTGAGTGGTGGTGGACTAGAGCATGAAGAGAACTGCTATGTTACTATTTGCAGCAGCATCAAGGGCTCCAGTCGGCACCTGAAGCCATTTGCCTTGATTCTAGACTAACACACTTTCTTGCCACAGATGTGACATACTCACTTTTTTCTATCCAATATAGAACACAGAGACACAGTGATTAAAACATTGTGTGCAAGAATATTTGGGCAAGATGCCTTCTTACCCCAAATAAAAAATGCGTTTGTACCTGTGAAGCTTAGAGAGATGCAAATGAAATAACTAATGTAATTAGTTATTAGATAAAAATGTAATTAAAGTAGTGAATGAGAAAGGGTCAGATTGTTTTGGCTAGCGGGGATATAAATACTAGATCTACCTGATCTAAGATCAAAGAATCTAGGATTTACTTCCCAACTCAGACAGCAAATAAGAACTTCCATTTTACTAAACCACAGCCTTTCTTGAGGTCTGGCCTAGCAGGTGTGGAGCACTCTCAAAGTAGAGAGTCAATCAAGATCAGGCAAATATTGAATAAGAGGAGGGCATGGAATGTCCAAAGCCTCAGATGAGGATCAGTAATTCATTTAATATTAGTGGATCAACTACCTTTATTATTAATGCCAGCGCTGAATCTAACCACATCTATGAAAGAGCATTAAGCTGTAAATATCAAAAAGAAATACTTCTGTTAATTCTATTACTGTTCTTAATGAATTTAATGAAAGTCTTGATGGCTGTTATACTTCCCAGTAGTGCCATATAAGTTCATGCTGTAATCTCTATACGGAATGACGTATCTCAGCATGTATAATCATATTCCAAAACCAAAGGCAAACACATTTAAATAAACAAACATGCATATAATTGCAGCTACAGATTTTATGAAACAAAATGGTGCAATTTTTGAGCACTGTAACAAGAGTTTATTTTTATATCTTTTGTAATTTCTTGACCATACCATTTCTTACTTGCAAATGCACAATCTACGCAAAAAAAAATTCATCTTCTGTGTCTGAAACACAGAACATGAAGTCTGACTCCTTCCTACTGCAGTTCCAGTTTTTTGAGGTTAAACAGAAAAAAACCAGGCCTTGCTCTCAACGCCTAGCAAATTTCACCTTGCATCAGAAAGCTGACCTTCACGCATGAACAATCTCTTTGAATACTGCTGAAGGAAGGTAGCTAACAGGTTTGGACTTCCAATGAGATTCCCTAAGGGCTCGGTTTCTAGATTACTCAGTAGTGCCCACAAAATAGGTGTCTTTTAAAAAGCTTGTGCTGAAAATACAACTAAGAAGCCTAACACCTTCTATTCCCTCCCTCCAACCCCTGGCTTTGGAAAAATGTAAGCCCTGTGATACACTAGCATCTTTCATGATTACTCACCAATGGAAGAGATATGGGCAGGAAGGCTAAAAAGAAAGAAAATTTAATTTCAGTAAAAATAACTGCTGAGTCTAGATTTTGAGCAGAAAATTCCCCTTACCTTCCCCCTCTAGTTTCAGCTCTAAGTAAAACACTGCCCACAAAAAAACCACCATCACCATGAACTTCAATTCTAACCTTTGAATCCCATTCCTCATTGAAGAAGACAGAATATCCAGTCACAGCTTATAGCTAAAAGGAGCCCTTGTGAACTCCACTCAGTGTGGCTACTCAGAAACTATATAACTGAGTTTTGAACAGAAATTGCTTCTCCTCACTCTATTCAAAAAGACATAGGTGGCAACAAAGGCTGTCACAGCTGTGAGTGATTATATGAGTAATGAGTAAATAGCCTAAGTATGGTTGTATCTGATTAACAACCTGTGCTGTCTTGGCTCCCTAAACATCACCCCAAGCAGGCTTTATCTGCCACCACAGCAAGTAAATTCATACAGTAGCCATATTCATCAAGTGAAAACTTAGGTTATAGTAGGCTGTTTTACATGTGGAGGGATATGGTAACTCATTCTGTAGTGACAGAAAACAGAGACTGGTCAGACTATTTCCACCTAGCTGAGCAGATGAACAGTGGGAAAAATTCCTCAGGAGGACCGTAGGAATAAATAAATCTTCAACAGATATGACAACACAACTAACAGAAGTAAGAGTCTACTTGTTTTTCTATATGGAGAAGAGTATCACTGTAGTATCACAGTGGCTATTTACTATTTAGCTATTCCCCTTCAATGCTTCAGTCACATACACAAAACTTCTCTTAAGGGAACTTACCTGGAGGTCTAAACAAAACAGGAATTATCTTGTCTGTATCGGGATGTACACTGGACTTAAAAGAAAAAAAAAAAAAAAAAGTCAAATTAGATCACCTTTGCCATACTTGAATAAGAAAGGAAAAAAAAAAGATTTCTAAGTATTTTGTAAACTTACCAGGCTTAGCAGGTAGGCTTGTTTCATCTAAACAATTTGAAAATCAGGTTAGTAATCAAGTTTCCGAAGAGACTGGGTAAAATCTTCTCTCTAAATTTATTGTATCTTTTTTTTTCCCAATAACTTACTTTTATATGGAATGCCATATATGTATACACCCCTTTAATTATTTTTTCCCTGAATTTCTCTCCATATACTCCTTGTTGAATATAACTTACTCACATCCCATGTGCTGTGTAACAGCACCAAAGTACGCATTATGGCACAACAGAAAGTTAATTTTAAAAAGTTAAGCTAGTAGGTATTTTAAAACAGAGAACAACAATTCTTAAATATGGCTAAAAGCCTAAACACTTACATTAAGACATCAGCTTTTCTGGACTCACAGAAGTTTTTGTCTCCTTTCAGACTTTTGACACAGAAGGTACCAAATGCCACATGGGAAGAGCCAAGCCCACGGTTAATCAAAAGAAAGACTCCTCCTAATGAAGCAAGGGCTCAGCACTACTTTCCAGCAATTCCACGAGTAAGTTTTCCACCCCAGTACTGCTACTGCTCGTTTTATGAGATGTGAAACCCAACCAACCAACCCTCTGTATGATGATGCAACATCAAAGATTCAAAATGAGCTCTGAAGCATTTTACATATTTATCACCTACCTACATCATCCCAGCTGAGGACAGACAGGCTTAAAGCAATGATTCCTAGAGTGATCCGAGAGCATCTTTTAAACTCAGCTATATGATACACAACCTAGCATTCTTCAGGATAATAATACTGCAATTTGGCACCAGTAGTCATCCAAAGAAATTCCTACTAGATTCATAGATCAGAAAAATCTCTGTAGCAATGAGTTTTTCTTGTGTTATCCCTTGTATCTGAATCTCAGTATTCTGTCTGCTAGATCTTATACTAATAGCAACTATTTCAGCCATGAAAAAAGACACCTCTATTTTCTATAAACTGTGATCCAAAATACCTGATCATTCTGTATGGGCTCACTTAGTGTCTTTCCACTGTTTTGTAATAATAACCTGGTTCTTCTTATTTCATCCTGTATTTGAGAAAAAAACAAAACAATGAGAAAAAAAAATACAGATTCCAATATTCTACAGTGCAATGTATTGGTTATAAGACACATTAAATACAAACCTAGAACGTCAAGCTAACGTACCTGTCCTTCACCAAAGCAGTTAAAGCAAGAACACATCTCAACACACAACTAATTCACAGTCATAAAAACTTTTAGATTATTCAGGCTCCCTTGGTCCCTGTAAGTATCAATCCTTCAATCCATTACATAAATGCACCTGAACTTTAAGCACATGAAAAACCTCACTGAAATCAAGAGTGTTATTCTTGTACTTAAAGTTATCCATGTGTGCTGGCAAACTCAAAGATTTGCCACCAAAGCAACCATCTGATATCCCCACAGGCACCTAGATGACTATTTTAAAACGAAATTCCAAGCCAGATTTTTAAAATTACCAGAAATGAGTCACAACATCACTAGATGTTCCTGCATGTTCACAAATGTGATCAAGTTTTGCATCTTACACTCTTCCCTTAAACTTGGCTTAATTACAGAAAACGGGTACACTTAAAGAGAATAAAACTGTAACCTCATGTAGTTATCCATAGTCCACATAAAAAGCTGCCCCTCTTAGGAGAATTCATGAGATGATTTGACTTTTCTTCAACAGGCACATCTCTATTTGCAACAGTGTATTTTAATTCAAGGAGGTGTGAACTAATCCCAGATCTTCAAATCCCTGAATGTACTGTAAAATTTTCTTGTTGGCGTTTACATATATACAATGTACATTTAATAAATTATATTATTTGTAAATACACAGAGATATGTATTCACACCATATATACACATATAGAGATAGATGAATAGATACACACAACACACTAACTCTGCAAGTGACAAGGAAATACCTCACGTACACACATTTTGACAGTGTTCTTTTGCTTTAATGGAGCTTTCCCTTAAAAATAAATTTAAAAAATCAATCAACAAAAATTCCTTTAACGTACTGACCAACCAGCTGACTCATACAACATGCTGTGCTTTTTCCTCTGTCACCCCTGACAAAACCATACGGAAGTGGATTGACAGAAAAGCACATCTTCCCCAGAATTTTGCTGTCATGACAGTTCCTGAAATTTAGAAGCTACGCTCTATGACCAACAATGTGTTTAGTGTCACAGTTTGAATAATTAATGTCAAAATTGTAATAATCATTCTCTAGTACAAAAACGCCCTACAAATCAGCTGCGCTCCCTCTTCGGGGAGGATTCCTTTCAGTACAGCCACTTGGAGGAGAATCGAAGAGCTTCATGACCTTCAGATTAAGCTGCACCGCAAGGGTATGTGGATTAGCCAGCAGAGATTCTGGGTGCCTGTGGTGCAGTTCAGCAACCCTGTCCTCTCTGAAGCTGCGACAGCTCCCCATCATGAGTCCTCCAGCAGCTGACTGTATTTAAGAAGAGCCTACCCAGCTGCTCGCTTCATCTCTCTTGTCTTTGGGGGTTTCCTGACCCTTGACTGGGCTAACTCAACTGCTGGCACAGCAGCCACGGTCTAAACAAGACTGCTGAAATGGTAGTGTCTAGAAATGCCCTTAGTTTTATGTAATTATATACAGAAACGCATACATGTATGTTCGGATTTCTTATATATATATGTATGTATTTTAATTTTCGTCAGAAGCCTTGTAATGATTTTGTTGTACACCTTAGCAAAGTCAAAGTTCGTCAGGTCGATTGCCAATCTTCCTATTAGTAGACGGGTTTGGGAGCAGGAGCGAAGGAGGACGGAGCCGCTGGCACTGAGGCCGTGGGGGCGAGTCGTGTCCCCACCCCCCACCGCGGCCCGGGCCCCCAAACACCCGTCCCTCCCGTCACCCCTGCCACCAGCCACGGCTTGGAATTACAACGCGACGAGGCCGAGCCGCAGAACTCACGGAAGACTTCAGGAGCAGCAGGGGATCCAACACGTCCGCCCAGAGAAGAAACCTCTGGAAAAAAGACTGACGGAGACACGTTTCAGGGGGACGAGGCGCTATTTCGGATGCAGCCCGCCCCGGCTGCGCAGTCTCGCCCGCCCCGGCCCCTCCGGCCCCCCCAGCCCCTGACCTGGCCCTCCGCCCTCCAGAACTGCAGGTTGGCGTCCATGGAGCCGCGGCACCGGAAAGGCGCCGCCGGGGGACGGTCCGCCTGCTGCACGCTCCGCCCGGGTACGGTGCCGCCGCGCCGAGATCCCGGCCGCCCGGCTGGGCTTGCCGCGGGGAAGGCTGGGCGCCTGGGCCGCCTTCCCGCCCTGAGGCACGGGCCGGGGCCGGAGGCTTCGCGCCCCTGCCGTGGAGGAGGGAAGGAGGGAGGGATGCCGGCCGGCGGGAGGCAGCTGTCGGCTGGGCCCGGGCCGGGGGGCGGCAGCCTGCAGCCCGGGTGCCCCCTCAGGGCAGGCCCCGCAGCAGGGGGAGCAGGTCGTGGTTAGGAGAGGTCTGACCGCCTTTTCCCCTTCCATCAGTTTCCCCTTGCGCGACCTGGGAAGGCAGAGTCGAGGAGCAGGACTGCAGAGAACCCCCCTGCCTCCTCCGCATTGACTTAAAATGACTGAGGTGAGAGAGGGATGCAGCCAGGTAACGGGTCGGCGTGTCACTGCCCTGCAGTTTCACAGGCACAAACAGCCAACACCAACACCGCTAGTGTGTTACCTTGCATTACCGAGCTGCGCGGGGGTTTAACTTCACGTATTGTAGGTTCAGTGGATCAGGTTTATTGGAAAAATTGCATAGATACTTGTGGATTTACACAGAACTGAACTAAAACACTGGGACTGGAAAGAGATTTGCAAGTACTGAAACCTGGAGCATCACTGGGCACCACACAGTGTCAGGCTCATTGTTTCATCCTTTCACTTACACTGCAGCGTTGGTACCCGTTATAGAGCTAACTTAGGAAACAACGGCCACTTTGCCAAGGTGGTTCCCTTCTGCTTCTGTTTATCTTAAATCCTTTCCCCTGCTCAGAAGATGAAAAACACAAACCCATTCAGTATTGTATCAATTTATGCAGACCTTCAGCAGCACACCCGCTACTCACTATGGCCTACTTGCCTCAGTACACGGACAAAGGCAGTGGCAGCTGTTACAGGGATCAAAGGCATAGAAAATAGTTTCTAAGGAAATGCAACTTACCCACTTTCTTCAAAACAGAAAAATGGGAATCTTTGGGGAAAAGGTGAAAGAAAAGCAAAGCAACACACCTGCTGCTAGTCAACATTAAGATTTATTATTCTAGCTAGAGATATGCTACGTTGTTTTCAAGCAGTACAACATTTCACCTTTAAGTTTTTCCTGGAGACAGATTCAAGCAAGTAAGCAATGCTTTAAATGATGGAAGACTGTCATTAAGCTCCAGTAAGTACGCTATTGGGGTTCAAGTTTTTACCATCTCCCAAGCAGAATGCAAGTTCTTCATGCTTGTTAATGCTCCGGTGTAGCTGCACTGCATCTTTGACTATATGCAGGATTAAAATGGCACATATTTACATTCATTTCGAATTATAGTGCATTTACACACAAAAAAGGCAGGTTTTTTTAATTTACTTGTTACATTCATCTCTTCCTCTGCAAAATTCATTAAAAACAAACCATGTGTCCAAATTCTATTTTCTGTATTGTCCCCATTGTTTCAAACTCTTGTTACAGAATTTAATTTTTCATATGAGGGGGGAAAAAAAAAACAACTGGACACATTCTGGTCCAAAACTAGTTAAGGAAAGAGGAAAAACCCAGTGGAATACAGCTGTATTTTGGTTATTAAGACTAGTGGTCACAGAAATGCATGAAACAAGTTGCAAAAAGGCGGGGAAAAAGCCTCAGTTTTTACCCTTCTTTTTAAAACAAGACAAGGGAGTCACTAAATATTTCAACATTTAATTTCTTTTTAAGCATCAGAAAATGAGAACTTTGATTCAACTTTTTTTTTTCCATAATCACAGCTGGTTTCTTAATGTCTTCACTGTATGGTAACTAAGAGTTTTGTCCACATATTTGAGTATTTATGTATGCACTTTCTCAAAATATTCTTTAGAAGCTTCTGGGCTTGGTTTGATCTGTCAAGAAAAGAAAGTTTAGTTATTATATACTATAGCTAAGATAAAACAAATTACAGATTTGACATTTTATCCAAGAAAATCCATGCATACTTTATAAAAACAACAGGTTATTTCTGTTACTGCACTCGGTTGAAAGATGAAAGCCTAAATGATGTACAAGCTCCTACTTGCAAATTTTAAGTATATAATACATTTTTCCTGCTAAATGTCAAGCAGGTCATTAAATAAGTAAAAAATCTGAAGAGAACTGGTGGAGAGTGCAAGTCAAATTTAGATTTTTAAATACAATTTGTGTCTTCTAAAAGAAAACCAGTGACTTTCTTCACAGAAATCACACATTTAGTGTCATACACATAGACTAAATTGGTCCAACTGATAAAAGCCTCAGATTTACACAACAGGCACAGATTCAGTCAAGCACCTCACGTTAAAATGGTTCTCAGCCCTTCAGACATGCAAAAATACACTAGTGTCTATATTTAGAAAAGTGGTATTTAGCAGACGCTTACTGTAGGGGAGTCTGGAGTCCAGTTTGCCGGGCAAACCTCTCCATGTGTTTCCACGTACTGGAATGCTTTCACCAAGCGGAGGGTCTCTTCCACACTACGACCGACGGGGAGATCGTTGATACTTAGATGCTTGATGATCCCATTTGGATCAATGATGAAGAGACCTCTGTAATTGAGGAAGAATTTAGGGAATGCAAATCACATTCCAAGACCAAACACAAGAAACTGGATGAACTATTTCAGCAAGGCCGTTATTCTTAGATGCAGATATCAAAGTTAGGAGTAGCAATACGGCATTCGATATATTGTTTGTTAGTGCAGCGATCAAAAGCCAAGAACTGGTATGGTATTGTGAAATTATGAAGTATACATAAAGACTATTAAATCGAGACAGATGTATAACAAAGGTAGAACTTCTAATTCCACCTATATTTCAAAGTTGATAGCTGGCATCCTTCCCATCTATTTTTGATAGGAAAATCCGAAGGTACTGAGTGAAGAGTTCCTTACACATTAAGCTACTGAATTAAATCCTGTTGCATATAAACATTTGCGAAAACCAAAGTCCCAGTCCTACCATATTAATTAACTTAATTTGACAACAAACAAATGTGAGAAGTTCCTGATCCAAAGAGATCAGGAACCAAAGGTCTCCTGAAGACTCCTACCCAATCCAACAGATCTCAGGGACCACTATTTGCTTTTAATAAGTATTCCCATGGTGGAGAAGGAAATGTCATTTTTCTTTTATTCTAGGTAATTATGGGATTGACTGTAGTGGCCTCTAGGACTACTGCTTTAGAAACTTCTCACACAGAAGTTAAGGCAGTCTCATCTCCCTTCAGAAGAAAGAAAAGGAAAAAAAAAAAAAGGGACGTAAATTGTGAAAAAATGTAAAAAACTGTAAAATGCTCTTCTATCCTACTCTTGTTTTTCTTAGTGACACGGAGTTCTCCCAATCACTCAGAACAGAATAGCTGGCTTTCCCCTGCATGCATTCTAAGAGAGGCCTGGAATCATTCTCAACTTAATGGCCCTAATGGCCACACGCCCTTTTTCTAGGGTGGGATCCAGCAGAAGTTCTGCAGAAAAAGTAACATCTTACAGTCTTCATTTGATCCTCATGCAGTTTCCTCTGCCGGAGAGGACAGCACGGCTCACGTTGTTTTAGATTAACTCGGTTATGACACAACCCATCAGCAATCATGCGTTACCTTAGTGCTATGCCAGGTCCTTCTAGCAGCACGCCATAATCACGGGAGATTTGTTTTGTGAGGTCTGACAGAACTGGAATATTCATTTTGCCCAAACCGCCACTCTAGAGAGAAGAGTAAGATTCCATTTTGTTACAAAACACTTTTTAGGGTTATCCTGCTTGAGTCGCTGCATTCGGTGCTCTTGAGGGTATACTAACAACAAACACATTCATGCCATTTGCTCCATGAAAGGAACCACAGGGGGGAAGGTGGGGGTTGTTGGTTTGGTTTGGTTTGGTTTGGTTTGGTTTTGGTTGGTTGGTTGGTTTTTTAAAGTAGTCAGCAACATTTGGTTTCTTTGGAACATGAAAACTTCTTTTCCGCTGAGCATTTTAGAATTGCTTATTTTGGTGGTAAAAGGCTACCTATGACAACAGTCATAAATTTTCAGAAAGATTTCCCTTGTACTCTATTCAGGAGCTTTGAATACAAAAATTTCCACTGCATATTTAAGTGTTCAAAATTAAACAAGATGAACATGGTGGGGAGGGAAGGGAAAAGCAAACCTGCATACTATGAACAGACAAAACACAAGGCTTCTAACAGCCACGCTAGGTATGTCAGAGTTCTGCTGCTCTCTCTATTTAGTGCATTTTTTTTTTCCCTCCCCCAAATCGATTTAAATACTATTTGAGAGTCAACCAAGATTTCTTTCAGTTTTGCAACATACTGGAACTGCAACAGAGATAAGCTCTCTATCCTTGAAACAAGCCCAGTTTGTTAGCTTTTCTATTCCTGGCATCATCAGTGAATCATTGTGTAATCTCAGTCACTCAGACCCTGATCCTGCAAATGCTCGTCTGCACCGGAGTTCTCATACACAGAGCTTTGAGCACAGATGTCAGAGAAACCAAGGCCTTAGCTTCTCCAGGTGTCAGTTTCCTGTCTGCGCCACCATGGAATTCTTTCCGCCCTTTGCAGGGCATTTTGCTACATGTGCACCGAGCAGCGCCTGAGTGGTGTACGCTGAACAGCTTTCGCATAAAGCAGTGAAGTCAGTCTGCAATCACATTTTAGAGCTTTGAACAAAGCATGCAGAAAATTAAATGCTCTCGATAGGCTCAGCCAAGCCATATTAAACCTAGCAAACTCGCCTCCCTCCCCTGTACATTTACGACGGCAGAGCTATGCACCTGGAGGCAGCGCGGTCTCTGAGCACTACTGCAGACCGCTGTCCGTGCGACCACATGGGTAACGACTGATGGCATGGGAGCTTCTGCACCTTCCTGCGACACTTCCGATTCTCTACAACTAACCGAACCAGTGAGGTGCTTTACGCCATCAAAAGCTTGTATTTTTATATACATGTGAAAGAGGCTCCTCTCCAGTAAAAGGCCATCTTTATCACTTTCGTTCCCTGAAGAAAGCTGAGGACCAATTTGCATTGCAGAAGTGGAACCATTTCAACAATAATACAGTAATAATACAAGTGCTGCAATAAGCTGGTTGGTCTGCTTCCATTCTGAAGCCACCACTGTTAGGGACTGGTTAACAATAATGACTAAACAGCCGCTGTTCCTTTTCTGTGAGGGTGCACACAAACCATCAGCTGTAACAAGCAGCTTAGGACAGTGACATGTATACTGAGTATTTGTCTTTCTATCCTTTGTATAAGGATATGATGTAACCTACAAGACTATCAAGAGAGCAAAACAAAGATGGAAAAAAACCCCAAATTATTAAGGAAAAGAGCAAGAAAACAAAGATTGAGGTCAGAATTATATCACGGAATGTAGAAGTTAATCACTTCACATATCACTTTAGGCAGCCTCTTGAAATCGGTGTTTGCACAATTGTTTATTCAGCTCTTGTGAAAATAAACCAAACCAACAGAGAAAGCCCCAAGCAGCTGCTCAGTTCATACCTTCCGTGGCGTATTTATCCAGGCCAGATGACAAAAATGAGAATCCACAGAAACTGCCACCACTTCGCAGTTCACGTCATGAAATTCATTTGCTTTGTTGCTGAAAGCCACAATTTCTGTGGGGCAGACAAAGGTGCTGGGTGGGAAGAGAGAACAGGCTATAATGATTCTGCAATCTTTTCAGAGAATGTTTTAGAAAAGACTCTCATGTCTGTTTCTAGGCACTAATGCAGCAGAGCATTTTCTTTAGCCTGGTAATTTTAACCATGTTTCCCGCTCAAGATTAGTTTCAGTCAGTCTCAAAGCAGCAGCCATAGCCACCTAGCTGGCACACCAGTTTTCAACTCTCAGTTCTAGACAGATTTTTTGCAGAGATGGAGAAACAGTCTCTGCTAGACACTCTCCAGAGAGTTTTTGGAAACTGTAACAGAAAGGACTGCAGGTTAAATTCTCCCCCACGTGCCCGATTACACCAAACTTCATCAGAACTACCCAGGATGCTCCTGATGATTCAGGTCTTCTGGACAGGCTCAACCCCATCTGTTCACCTTTTGCTTTGGAGCCGTCTAGCTGCAGTTCTGCTGGCCCTGCTGCTTAAAAGGAAAGTGTCTCCAACACGACCCCGAACTGCAAAGCAATGCCCTCACCCCTGGAATCCGACTTGCCAAGGCCACGTCTACCTCCTGAAGCAGTCCCGACAGCTAGAAGATGCTCTCCAGCCACCAGATCCATTGCTTTAGCACACAATGGCCCCCAGGTCTTATCACTCATGCTCTAGAAACAGACACATCTGCCTTGCAAGACTAGCCCGGATAAGGTAAAAACACCCGCTTTAGGCAGCAATGATCTGCAGCACTTCTGATGACCTTCAGCAAAGGCAGGAGGCCCGTCTGAAAGGAGAGAAACCTGCACTCACAAGTCCAGGGGGTAGAAGAAGAGAACCAGGTATTTCCCCTTGAAATCATCCAGGGTCAGCTCCTTGAACTCTCCGTTAACAACAGCCGTTCCTTTAAAAAACGGGGCGTGCTGCGTAACCGCCGGAGCGAACCGCGAGGAGCCTGCGGGGGAGAAAACAGAGCTGCGGGCCCTGCTGCCGC
>VYZW01061648.1:5048-25894 GCA_013401315.1 Balaeniceps rex | reverse complement strand
CAGGGCTGTCAAGTAGTGGCAGTTTGGAAAGATAGGTCAAAGTACTTGAAAAAGATTTTAAATGTCTCATTGAAACACCTTGAGGAATACTCATTAGAGAGGGAGACTTTTCGAAAAGGCCCAAAGGTTGCTGTGAGAAAGTCTCCTTTTCAGCTACATGAGACTTGGCAGGTCTGAGCTCAGCTGCACTCCTATAACTTTCACTGCCAAAGATAATAAATAAATAATATTTGTTCTGCCTAAAATGGTAGCAAAATCTGCTATTCAAACAATGAGATTCCCTTCAAGAACTAAGGAAAGACACACAGAGAAAGAAGACTGTAGCTGTATTTTAAGTCATGCTCATGTTCTTCAGGATTGCTAGGTGATCTCCCGCTCACATTGAGAACGTCCTCTCTCCCTCATGGCCATTGAGAATTTCTGAAGTACTTTTACTAACTCTCCCAAGATTACCTACGGCTGCGCCCTGGCTCCTGACAGCATTCCCTCCATGACGCATCACGTTAGGCCCAAATGTGTTTACCTTCAGGGCAAGGTGTAAGGTTCATCTATTCATTCAGGTTTATGCCACTGGAATGAATGCAAGGCCTTGACTATGGATTTGCTTATAGAAGGAAAGTAGGGTGTGAATTTACAAGCTACAGTGTGAATTTACACCATGCTGGCTGCTCCCTGCGTGTGTACTTTTACATGCAGTTGAGGAAGCCACTTCATACAAAGGAACTCTCAGTGTGCGCTCTCAATGTCCATAGGGGGTTTTAGTGCAGAGCAGCTAACGCAACATCATTCCACATCTTAGTTTACTGCTGGTAATTTACCTGTATAGACAAGCCTTTGCCTTGTGAACTTGCCTGATTTCCAGAAAGCAATGGCCAACAGTTAAAACAGACAAGTTTCTGTAAAACCTCAACAGGGATAAAGGTTACCCAAAAGAAAGTATTGCTTCCCTTAATTAAAAATTATATTTTCATTGTTATATGTGTACCTAGGTAGCCACTGTTAGAAGTGAAGTTAATTTGCCATCTAAACAAGTTTTACTTAAGAATCAGTTGTTCTGGTTTGCACACTTTAGGTGGCATAAAATCTGGAATTTCTCCTCACTTCTGCAGCAGTATTTCTCTACCTAAGGAAAGTGCACATTCCAAGAATTAGCAAGCAAGCTGGCACACAAGATCTCAAATTCATATCCAGTCCTCTCTGAGCTCAGAACAATTAGCTTGTTGGCATGTCGTAAAACATGCAGGTGCCTGGGTACCTCTGTGGTCAGATGACCACCTGATGTAACTTAACAGAGTTGCATCTGTTTCAACAACAGTCTGCCAATTTAGATAAGCAAGAGTATGGCCTTGATTTATTTCCCAGAGGGCACAGTAAGGTAAGACATGCATGCTTTTCATGACAACATTTTCTTGCTAGAGCCCAAGTAAAAAAGTCTGTTCTTTAAAACAGACTGCATCAGAAAGAAATAATCTTCCACTCCCAGCTAATTCATTCTAAATTCTTAGTAGGTTAACATCCACTTCAGGGTCTTCCAAGTGCATGTTGTCTCATCTATGTTTGTCTTCAAAATTATAAACTCCTCAGGGTATGCTCTGTGCTTATCTGTGTCTTGTTCAGTGCCGATCACGTCACCAGAGATTAGCAAATAATTCTTACTATTAACAATAATAAATAATACGTGGCAAGATGTTCTCACACTTGCTTTTTGCCTGCGAAGCATGGCACAAGAGAAGATGGCTTGGAATGACCTGGCAGGAAGCAGACTTTTCAGGATATTGAAAGGTCAAGTCCCCAGAGAAAGGACACTTCAACACCCAATCAACACACTGTGGGCAAGCAATTCTCATGGAAGCTGTTCAGTTTGGAAGAGTGATACTCTTTCCTTTCCCTGGACTCTTCTGTATGCTGGGCTTTCCCCTCTCTTCTCTGTATGTAGCAAGCCAACTGGGGTAACTAAAGTGCAGTGAAGTAAAATAAACAGATCTGCAAAGTGCTGAGTCCAGTCATTTTCCCTGGGAGAATCTGAGCAGCTCTGAGGCTTTACTGGGGATTGTAATTAACACCTGACTGACGCATGTTTATGAACAAAGTTAGGGAGGGAGAGAGAGAGACGTTTCAGCCTTGAACTGAATGGTTTTGAATTGGCTCAACTTTATGGGCTATTTTGGCAGCGGCCATGATTGAGTATAACCCTGAAATGAGAAGGAGCTTGGGGCTTCTTGCCACCTCCTCCTCCCACCCTGATCTAGCTCCTAGCACAAAGCATGTGTTTCCATTTAATACTGGATAAGAGTCAGTTGATGTCTGGATTCTAATTCAAATGTTTATTCTTCTGTGGAATTATTAATATTATTTTTCAGTTAGGTGTAGCTTGCTTCTACCTCAGATTAATAAAATCCCTTCTTCATTTCTTATGATCACATTGCAGCCTCAGATTCTTGAGAAATGCTCTATCATCTCCTAAATTCAGGCTGTACCCTATTTCTAATTCCCTCTCCTGCTTTATAGACCAAATCCTTCAAGTTCTTCCGGAAAGAAAAATCTCCCACTGGCATTAGCAATGAATTTAACAACAAAAACTGAAAACTTCATGGACTTAATCCTTCACCGATTTCCATTATTTTCATATCAGAATGGCTCCATGAGCACATCTGCTGCATTCTCTCTGTCTTCCAGGGAGAGTTTATGTTTGTTTTCCTCTTTGGTTTTGACTGACCTTAACTCAGCTATGTAAACTCATTTTACATCAGGTTCTACTTCTAGATTAGGT
The DNA here is from genome assembly GCA_013401315.1 of Balaeniceps rex. Lineage (NCBI taxonomy): Eukaryota > Metazoa > Chordata > Aves > Pelecaniformes > Balaenicipitidae > Balaeniceps > Balaeniceps rex. The sequence goes on along the minus strand of VYZW01061648.1, from coordinate 23,124 downwards.
TTAGGACAGAACTTGGATTTTTGCTTCGAGGCTTACCAAGATGAAGTTGGAGTGCTTCAGAGCACCCATATTTTACCAGCATTCTTATACCATGATTAACAGATTGATTTCCACCATCTTCAATAACTTGCAAAACATGCCTACTTCCTTTATACCATACTTACAAGCAGTTCCACCTACGAAATTCAGTCTGAGCTCCCTTGATATCCCATAAAGCCTAGTCAAGTGTTCTATAGTAAGACGACATGTGCATGGTCTGTCCAAGTACAGCACATAATAAATACACAGCAAACACTGGTGTCAATACTACTGTGGCAGCAGTAACTCTTATGAGTGATTCCTAAAATCCTGGCTTTAGACCTGCAGTACACAGGGCTCACAGTTCTTTCTCTGTATAACCAGGAACAACAAAAACTGCAAAAGAAGCAGGATGCACCACTCAAGCAGCGCCTGGGCCTATCTGCTCTGTCGACAGTTTGTCCCAAGTAGACTGTGTAGTTTTGGTGGCATCCTGTTTGTTCTGCAATGCATTGTTTTATGTTCCTTTCCTGAAGCTCCTTTGGCAAATTGTGTTTTGTGTCAGATGTCCTAATTTATTCATCTATTTTCCACAATTTTACTACAGTTTTGTGTTATTACTAAAGACAAAGTATTCTCTAAAGAAAATATGCCAAACGACAGTAAAAGTACACTCTGCTTTTCTGCTCAGCAATTTTTAATCCTAGTATATATGGCACAGCTAAATGAGTCATAATGTCAAATGAATCAAAATTCTTACCTTCCTACAGTAGAGACAGAGAGCGCAAAGCACCATCTGCATATACAGCACAAATAAAAACTAAAACAATAAGAAAATAAAATGTCCTAATAATTTGATCAAATGACCATTTTGCTTGGCATTTCTCCAAGTCACCAAGATTTCCAGGCATTTGGTCAAATGACTGACAATATAATCAGAATGATGGTAAGCAGACTGCCTATTTTATAAACATCTTTTTGGGCAATCAGTCAAACTACAGAGTAATGCACTCTGTTTCAAAAAACTAAGATGAAATGCTTGTGGCATTTATATGCCCATTAGCCACAGCACAGGTCTGAGTAACAGTTAGGGGACCATTTTCCTTGAGCCTGGTTAACAGCTACTGATCTACTTGTAATAATTAGTGAGAGCTAATTATTATTAATTATTAGGGAAGCTTGGTATTGTAAATTTGGGAAAAGCACATTAGGCAAGTCCACTCTGTCATAGCCACACAGTATTAATCAACTTTTGCTGTCTCTTCTCTCTAGATGCACGTTTCTTTCACTGGCAGTACTGAGGCAAGCATACTAGAAGACCAGCTCTTTAGAAGTCTAGTAGCGCACATTTTAAAGGAGAATTTACCATGATGAACAAATCCACATGAATCTCTCACACTTGCTGAGTCTTTAGAGGTCTCTTTGGGATTACGTTTGGCACTGGACTATATCAGAGGCAGACATGGTCATGATTCATTTGAAAGGTACAAAGCTAGGGATCCACAGCTGTGTAGGTCTTCCCACCACACTACCCACTCAAACATCCATGAGAAGGCTGAATTTGATATGTGCATTGCTACTTTAGGTAACAGTCTAAAGTCCCACCAGGCACATGGAACCATTCCCTGGGCCTGCAGGGGAGAGTGTCTTTCTTATTCTTTACCACTCAGCTTCTCGGTACTGAGTCCAGTTTTCCAGCCTTCACTGTCAACATATTTAACCCTGTAATTCAGTCATAAAAATCACAGTCGGAGACAGATTTAAACAGTCCACACACAAGTTCTGTGTGTGTGTGTGTGTGTGTGTGTGTTTGTGTGCGTGTGAATTTTGTCAGGCCTTAGTGAAAAGCCACCAGCAAGAAAACCATATCCTTGGTGCTTTGCTTAGGGGCGCAGTGGTGGTGTGTGTTTTTTGGGTTTGCTCGTTAGTATTCCTAGGAACAGAAAGGTTTTGTGAATGAATCCACTACTCTCTTGTGCAATTTTCCATAAACACAACCAAAACCACACATTACTCTACCTTAGTGCTGCTCCCTATGCAACGGACCATTCCTGGGAAAGATGAGAAATATTAGGAAAAGGATGCTTGTTCAAATACTGTTTCCTAAATATATTAATCTTTTGACCTATTCATGTGTTCCTGTTACACCATCCTCCAACAGTCATAGCTTTGCTTGATTGTCTAGAACCTAAGTACAACAGTGCACCCTCAACTCTGACTCTCTTAAGAGGAAGGTGACACTCCTAAGTGACAATTCTGTGCTTCACAGATCAAGGCTTCATAACTTCCTTGCAAGTGACTCACAATTCTCCTTTTCTTTCTTAGGCAGAATGACTTGAGCCTGTTATGAGAGCTATGATTTAGGAACACAATGTGCACCTTTATGAGGAAATTTGGCTGTGTGGACTGAAATCTGCTTTCACCGGTGTAACTTGTTAGAACTTTCAAAAGGTCTCTCCTGTTTATGAAACCTACAACATTAAAAAAAAGTAAATTGAGAAACACTAGACAAAGTTACCATTTTCTTATCCAGAGTTCATAATCTGCTTTTAAGCCTACAGAAAGTGGCACAAAAAAAGTAACTAAAAAATCATGACAGACTATTGAGTGTGGCTTAAGCCCTAGTTCTGCAAAGACTTATGTATATGGTTAATTTTACACATACCAACTTTCTCATTGAAGTTTCTTCACCTAAGTTAAACCAAAGCCACTGTTTGTGGTCTTAAGTTTAAGCACTTGACTATTTATAGGACCAAATATGAGCCTATTACTGCCACTTTACCTTTCCATCTTCTCCTTTCCTCAGTCCAGGGCTCTGTTGTCATCCTCCGTGGAATTTGGAGCAGACCTTCTCTGATGCTGGACCAGAGCCTTTATTTGTTTATGGGATGGTAGATACCTAGACAACAACAATAGTGGAAATGCCATCAAGTAACAGCACTTGCATTTTCAGTTAAATTAAATTAAATTTTTTTACTGAGCAGGGTGCAGAAAATAGAGTCAATACTTGCTAGACCTTTTGGGTCAAATCCAGTCTATTCCCTCTAGAGTTATGAAAAGGAAATGGAAAGTTGCATTTGTCCATCTCCCTCCCTCACGTTATTTTCTTTTCCTCCTTTTTTTTTTTTTCCTACTGGTTACTTCACCGGTAGGAAAATACAGGAAAGGCAGAGGAAGAGGTGGGTGTATAGCGCTCTCCGCTTCATATACCAGTAAGCAAAATCAACCAGTCAGGCAGGAAACAGCCAGCTGCATTTCGCAGCCAGGGCTCCCACTCATCAGCCTGAGTCACTGCAGAGCTCCCTTGAGTGGTGTGCTTCTGCCCCACAACTCAACCGAGGTATAAGCCTTCATCTGCTCAGCCCTGCCACTGGCACGGGGTGAGAGAAAGGAGCAGAGGAACAGCCCTTGTTCTGGCTTTTTAACAGCCATTGCACACTACAGTCATGAAGCAGACCTGAACCTGCCCTGTCTGGGTTCATCTTCATCATTTGAAAATTAAAACACGTGCCACAGTGAACAATAGTATTGTCTCCTCGGCATCCACACACAGTTCAAGATCAGTAAAACTACTCCAGCCTCCTCATCTGTTCCCTTGTGGGAACAGAAATCAATGAGGTACACATTAGATTGTCTGACTAGTTCAGTTGCCAAATGTTTGGAGACTGCAAGCGCCTAGCAAAGCTCAAGTATATTATGACAATGCATAGAGATGGGAGGCTTTCTCAAGGTCTCTACTGCCTCTTTCCATTTACCTTGCACTTACCTCAAATACAATGTGAGCTGAAGGAGCTCTGAACCTCCCACAAGGCACTCAATCTGTGAAAGGATGATGCCCATAGACAGTCAGCACCTAAACCACACGTGAGTTTAGAGATCAAAATCAATGCTTTATGCCCTGAAGCAACTCTGTAAGCCAGAGCAGACTTTGGAAAATGAGAATAATATGCTGCCTGTAACTAGCACCACTAAATAAGAAAGCAGCTGCATTTGTACAACCGGCTCTAAGACTTTCAGGTTTTGCAGGCAGACACCATTTTCTGACATCTGGGAGAGAAATGTGAATTCCAAGCTTGCCACATATAGGGTCCCAATCAGATCTAAGATTTAACAGAGCAATACTTGATTTTAGTCCAATTATTTGGGGATTGGGGTTTATTATTTTGAAAAGGACACAACTGAGTATCAGAGAGCGGCATTACAAGATGAACAGAAAAGTATACATAGATGAGAGTTGGAAGGAACAAGTTTTCCTACGAGACTTTGTCAGGGAAAAAAAAGCTACTCAGTGTATATTTACAAAAGGAAAAATGGGACAGAAGGATGGTATCATTTGGCTAATTGCAGCATACATCTGGGAAATTGAAAAGAACTAAAAGACGTTCAGCGTCTTAAAAAAACAAAGCGATATGTTCCCCAGGTTACTAGCCTATAAAACAAAAAGCAGGCACAATAATGAACTCATATGCTACACTACTCCATGATGGTCTGCACTGGGTTGAAAGTGCTGAGTGGAACTTTAAAGTGATAGAGAACATAAAATACAGGGGAGAAGGGAAAAAGAGAGGAGAGAGGAGGAAAGTGTTCTGTAACAGAAGACTTCCCAGTAACTCCTGCACACACACACTTCCCTCTCCTAGACTAAGAGCTGCTTTCAGCTGATCCAGCCACAGTCTTTCTTCCATCTCAACTGTCACTGATCTGAGGCTGTCCACTGTCAGATGGCACATGCCTTGTGTCAGACGATATCTTTTTTTTAGACTCAATTAAAACAAACTTGAGTCCACCCAAGAGGCATCCTGCCCCAGCTGCACTTCTGCTCTGATGTACACTCTGTTCTAACTCTACTGGAGAAAATAAAAGAACTGAGGGTGGAAAGACACGCTCTTCTTTAATTAAAATCATTTGTATCATGTAAAATACTCACGACAGAAGCAAGAGGGGTTTATGAATATCAGCTGATATTGGCAAGGGCCATTCTAGCATTTCTATTGCTTAACACTGTTTGGGTTGGGAATTATAGCAGTTTTCTGATTAACTACCTGCAGGCATGCACCAGTTTGACCTTTTGCATGCTAAATTGCATGCACTAAATTAAATTTTCCTCTCTCTCTTACTGAGATAAACAAGGCCAGTTACATGACTCAGGCTGCCCTTTTCCTCCTGCCATTCCATATGCAAAGTCAATCCTAGCCAGTTAATCCTCTAATTTAAGAGCAGGCTTCTGAATTTTTGTAAGTGATTAGAAGGATTTTGTTTCTTCTAAGCACTTGTGGGTCGATAATCTGTATTCAGAAATAAGTGCAAGTAGCATCACAATAACGTAAGTTCCGTAATAACAGATTTGCATGAGCACTTCAGAGGTAAGTGAATGAGCAATGTTCATTATTATCTCTTTATAAATTTGATGAAAAAATACCATCAGCTACAATGGCTACTTAGCATACTTCTCCAGAGAACATGGGAGGAAACAAAAAGGGGGAGGAGAAGAGACCCATGTTCAGCAGGTGATCACTTGTCTTTTTGTATAGATAATAGATTAGAAACTCTTAGATCAACTCCAGCTATTCACCGTTTTCAAATGCTAGTAACTAATTTGAGAAATATTTAAATCGCATCATTACTCAGACATTCTCATTACATTCTCAATTGGAATGATGCAAATCAGGGATAACTTTCCTGAAATCAGATGAAGTTATTCTGAGCCCAACCACACAGGCTTAGTAGTACTTATTCCCCAACAAATCATGAGGAAATATCATCAATTTACAGACTACACTGCTGAATTTACACAGACAAAGATTACAGGGAAAGTAACAGGTCATGTTCATGTGAAAGAAAACAAAAATCTGTCCTTCTCAGTAGGAACTGGAAAAGATTTGTGTCATTCTAAGATGTGTTATACTTCATTCCATGGTGAAATAAGAAAATTTGGTTGCTACACTAAAACAGAGAAAGGGACCTGATGCTTTGTATCTTAGATTACATCACCAAGAGAGGAAATACTCCTTGCTTGCCTGTGCAAAGACAGTTTCAGACCCTAGCTTCTTTGAATGAGTAGAATAGGAAGCAGTCATAATTTCCTGATGGAGCACATCAGGTCTCCCCCACAAAGTTTACTGTTGTGCAAAGAAAGCTTATGTTCTGTTGCCATACCATGGCTCATAAGAAACACCAGGTCCCTTTCAGTACAGCCCTGGCCGATTCAGCAGCGAACAGCACACGCTTGGCAGCTCTAGTGGTGACTGGCTAAGCCTCAGTTAATTGCAGTGATGTACCATCAGTTCCCAAAGCCTCGTAGTCAGAACTAAACTTTAGAAGAAAAACCACTGTAACAAAGACTCCATGTTGCTCAAATCTATCAGCTCAGGACCTTCCAAAACTTTTAACGGAATGGGTTCTTCTGGAAAAATGGTTTGCAAAGACCATTCACTATCACTCTGACAAACTCTTGTTGCAAACACATCTCTCCTCTCTTTTATAATAACACATAAAACAGTAATACACTTGCAGTTTACAGCAACTGTTTTCACAGAGAAGTGTTGATGGGAAAGCATTTATGTGTTTTTCGATGTTTTGATGAAGATTTTTTTAAAATTTTTGAGTTAAATATTTTGTCTTTTTTTCAAAGGATTGAGGTGGCCTAATTTTACTATACGCTTCGTCTACCCCTTCCACGCAGGTTCTCTCAGTGAGAGAGAAGCAGAAGAAGGAGCAGCATGATGTGACTAAATATTTCTCCTTCAGCCACAAACCACAGTTTGAAAATTTCAGCCTGCTTACCTGATATAAACAAAAGCAGATGACAAATCATATCTTTACCATTAGGATTTATAGGACATAACTATTTGCTTATACCAGTCACTGCTAAATTCTACTGGCTCCTTTTTATTAGTATGTATCTGTGGCATAAAAAGACTTCTGAATAGCTCAAAAGAAACCAATTATCATGCAAGAGGATGTTTTTAACTGAAAGAGTAGTTACCATTTGTTACATGGACCCTCTGCCATTTATTCAAGAACATAATGGCATATAAAATCAGTTCCTTGTTAAGTCAAGATGTACAGGTATAAATCTTCATGATCCCTTAAGTACCACCTATACAGAGGTACTTTTTCTCTGTATAGTTTTGCAAAGACATTCCAAATGTACCTGCTGTAAGAAAAGAAACTATTTTTCTTAATTTGGCAAATCTGAGAACGGAGCTAAATGAAAGTGTTGTATTCCTACCATACGCTGCACAAAACTCAGGTGTCTTGAATATGAGTTGCACGTGCTCATCCTAGAAAATGGTTTGGCCAAGAGTTTACTGCTTTGTTATCATGGCCAAGCTAGGTGTTGCAGAGACTGTGAAGTCAGAGACAAATGATCCTTCTCTCTGTTTAACAAAAGTTATTCTCAAAAGGAAAAAAAAGGGATGCTTTGATTTGTTTTTATTTGCCCCACTACAGTACATGTTCATAAACATTCCTTTTTATTAACCAGTGTACATTGAAAACCATGCTTCATTTATTGTATGTAAACATACATGTAATTTGCATCAGCCACAGGTGCCCATAGATACCATCATGCACAAAGAGCAACAAAACCAAAACCCAGACACTGTGCTCTACATTAAAAAACAGGCAGAGAAAATTTCTAGGAGACATCAGTACTGGAAATAAAAGAGAAGTCGCACTTCTCAAGGTCATCTCCCATGAGCTCAAGTTCAAAAACTCCATGAAAACAGCCCCTGCTGGGTCATATAAGTATTAGGTGAAGGGACCGGAATAGAAAGGGACTAGCTGAGCCTCAATGAAAATAATTTTAAAAGGCAAATAATTCAGACAAACTGATGGTAATCAGCATAGCTGTGAGAAAGAGATAAGATTCACTTGGGAAATTCTCCTAGATACCCATCATAATTTGTTTAGTCCATAGTTCAATGTTCTTGGTATAGTTTCACATCATTCTCCTTCTCCATTATACCAAAAGACAATGAAAACTCTGTCTTCTAACTCATCACTTACAATTTTGTAAGATCTTAACTAGGTCCATATATCAGAATCATACTGAGCAAAGCTCTTTGACATGTTTTCACATGTATCTATAGGTATGTATATGTGTGCACAAAGTAAAGCCATACACAGTTTTATAATCCATATTATTGCATCTATTGTGTATGTACATATAGCGCATTAAACTTGAATTGTGTTGTCAAATGTTTCACAATATCCTAATTTCACTTTGTAAACATTGAAGGTGTACTTGCTTCTATAAAGCAAGGTAACAGAAACTATAGAGGTAATGAAATAAACAGTAATATAAAAGTATTTTCCTTTATATTCTTATTGCATTACTTCTGTAATATGTTATAGCTATGTAGTACATATTTTTCTGCCTGTAGGGTATATCTAAACCACTTCTAGATCTCAAAAAGAATCCCGTCAGGGGCCTGGGGCACGTGGTTGTCCCAGGAACCACCCAGGAGTAGCCTTTGAGGGAGCAACAGAAACACACAGATCTTAACATTGAGGCAGGATGCACACATTTTTTCATTCCAGACCTCTCCTCCCACTGCTTTTCACATATGCTTGCACTTCTGACCTGAGCCTCCAGCAGTGTGTGGGGAATTTGTACCGTATACCACAACGTGACTGTGTTCCCCAACAAAGCTATTGCCTGGTACATCTCTTTTTTCTTTTCGTTTTTCTCTTTTTTTTTTTTCTTTTTTTGGGGGGGCATCCTTTTGCAATGGAAATAAATTATTACAGGTCTTGGGTTCTGTTTCACTTTGGCTTTGCTAATTAGCCACAGGTGGGGCCATTATACTTTCACACCAGTCTCACAGACCCCAGGTTGAAAGTCAAAAGAGCTTTAGCCTCTTGAGTAATATCTTGATTACTTGATAGCTCCAGCAGCTGAGAGATTTGTTTCCACAGTTGGCTCCTGATAGTCTTACACAAGGATACTGAAACTGAATAAACAGAGGATGATAACTTGGGCCTATGGAAATGAATCACAAACCTCTCATTGACTTCAAATAGCCAGAAATTTTAGTTTAGGCTTCCAGGACAGCACAGAAGGTGTGAGCAGTTCCTTCAACACTGATCAGTTTTTCCCCTTTCACTTTTCTCAGTTTTCTTCCACTAAATTCCTTAGAATCAGATAGGGCAGAAGTTATTTCCTTCTGTGGCACCAAGATTTATATATGAAAATATTACACCAAAAGGATCCACAAAATGCTTCCAATATTTCCAAGCACTGACACACACAATTCTGTCCTGGAAGTAAACGTGAAAGGGTATAACCACTTAGCTTTTGTCTCGCAGGAAATACATGCCCATAGGGCATATGTACTTTTCTGAGAAGGGCAACTTTGTTCTTAAGCGAAAAAGGTGAACAGAACTGGATCAAGGGATTAGCAGCATAGGTAAAACTAAATTCTGCTGTCCCCATGATAAGGAACCAGCCGTTCTTAATAGAGGAAGGAAGGCTCATAGGGCTACCCACCTGTAGTCAGATCTCCAAAATGAGTGCCCACTTCTTGTCTGTGCTTAAAGATGGCCTGAGATGCCAGTAAAGCAAAGAACTGGAAGAGGATACACCCAGATATCTTTCTACCCTTCTACCGTCCTACTCCTAATGATCTCTTACCTTTCCTTTCCCTCAACTTCCCCACCAGAAAAATGGGGATAATTCTGTCTACTTCCTAGGAATATTAAGAGTGTGACCCCGAACAAGGTCATAATCTTGGTGTGCTAAGCACTACACCAGCATACAGTGAGTGTGATCATCAGATTAAATATTTTGCAGTTTTAATTAGCAATATAAAGGGTGACAGGGAAGAGCAATAAGTTCAATTTCCCTGCAGATAGAGAACTGTAGCAGAAAATTGTTAAGTAACCTGCATAGGAACACGAAGGAGTTGTGGAAGAGTCAGGAATTTAACCTAGATCTCCAGAACATCAGTTCAGTTCTTTCACCACGGAGCATGTTACTATGGAGAAATAACTTTCATCTCTATCACAGCCTTTTGGCATAAGTCTGAACAAGCAGCAAAACCCCCATTTATTCTGAAAAAGAAGGACAGAGCACATAATACTTTCTTTCAAGAGCTGTAAGCTACCAAGTGAAGAGCAAAAACGCAGAATTAGCATGTGAATTAATACTATCACTGTGCTAAAAAAAAATTAATCCCATGCCATTTAAAGCTTTTTTTTCACAGGCACATTTTTGTTTCTTACATAGGGATCTTGGCAATTAGGGACTCAGTAATTAAGTTCCAGCCAGTGAAATTCAAACTGTGCAGAGCAAGGTATATGAGGTGATGGTAGGAGTTAATATGCCAAGGGACAAGCTAACACTGCAAAGTGTGACCTTTGACAAAGGGGTCAGAAGTCACAGGGCAGATCTAGAAACAGACTGGCTCTTTAAGCCTTCTCGCGGGGCTACAGGAGCAAGCTCTACCTGCTCTATTAATTTCTGTCTAGAAACAAAAAAAAAACCCTCCAGTTTCGCTTAAGCTGTAATGACTGCTTCAGCTTCTGCCGTAGACAGACATTAGGCCATGATAAGGAAGCTCTCATTTATGCTACAAGGTTGGCCATGTCAAAGGAGAATTAACAGAAGAAATAGATGTTATGTTTTCCCAGTTATAAAACTGAGGCTTTCACTCATTCATACACATTCTTAAATTAGTCAGCTGTCCTTAAAGGCCAGCGTGCTTCACTTTCTATAAAGACTCTAGCAAAAGCTTGGGAAGAGACTAATTTCAAGCTCAAATATCTGTTTATGTGCAAATATGTCTATAGCATGTTTTCAAGTATACAATTAAGCCTTAATGACCTGCATTTAAGTTTGATCTTGAAAGTCAAACATACAGTTCCAGAATAGCATTATTGCTGGTTAAATACTTGCATCACCAACAAGGGAACAGAGATGGCCTCACCTGACTCCCGAAGCTAGCCAGAGCAGTGGAAATTACGAATATTTTTCATGGAAATGACTGCAAATTAACTCCGAACAAGAATATTCACTCATATAACTGACAACTAATTTTGAAATAATGAATGCATTTAAGAGTAACACAGTTTTTAATTGCAAACCTATGAAGGGAAAAATAAGCAGTGTGCTGAATGAATTGTTCATTCTGAATGATTCATCCAGACCTAATAACTATCCATCTCTACAAATATTGTCATAAGGCGTAATCAGCTGGTATAAAACGCCACAAAGAGCCACAGAAAAGAGAAGTACTATTACTGCAGTTTCAGTACCAAAGGACAGATTTCATAACTCCCTGTAAACCCTCTCTAGCTGCAGATGCCCCCGCAAGAGCAAGAGTTTAAACTGTGTTTTGCTGCTGTGCATCATGGCTGAGACCCACACAGCTGAATTATCTTTTGACCCTAAAGGCAGCATGAGGCACTTATTCTCCCCTCCTCTCGTTTTTCCTCCCTTCTCTTTGGAAACCCAGAACCAGAGATGTGGGGGGAAGTCTCTGACCCAAATTGCTGTGCGAGCAAAGTGTACAGGCTAAACACTGCTGCTATATATGGGCTGGGGGGGAAAGATGATGGGCCTGTCTCAAAAGAGCCCCCAACCATCACGTCTGAGAGCTCCTCTCAGGCGTTCTCAGCCTAAACATTTTATGGAGCGGGGGGGTCAGAGGTCACCAACTGTCAAAACACAGCACAAGTCACACCGCGCGCCGGCGAGGAAACTAAGCAGACGGCAAAGGCGGAGTTCAGGGGCTGCACTTCTTAATGCATGCCACGAACAGTAAAGCTGCCCTTAAAAAGTAACAGGCTTTTTCCCCTAAATCTTTCTGATTTTTACAAGTTCAGCTCAAAGTTAAGGGGGGGTGTGAGTTTTAAAAGATCAATGCACATGTGGAATTAAACCATTCTAAATGTCTTTTTTTTTTTAATGGAGGGAAACAACCACCAAACTTTGAACTGCCAAATTTAACCAGCAGCAAACTCCAAAGCACCAGGTGGTTTCATAAACCCAAAGGTTCATAAATCTTTTCTTTAAAGTTTCCAATTTCAAAAAAGAGCTTGTTTTCTTTGTGGTTATTTTTCAATTTTTCTCCTTCCCCCCGCCTTTCTTTCCTGCCTTTGGGCAGATGACCTGCCAACCCCTGACAGTCTTTTAAGCTTGCCGTGCCGGCTCCTGCTGATGCTGCCGGAGACAGGCTGCCCACTCGCGGGGCAGCGGGCTGCGGGCATGACTTCATCTGCTGGGAGGAATCGCTGGGAAAGGGGCTGCACAGGGGAGCTGCGGTTTCTATTTATAAACACTGCCTGCCACATAGCTCAAAAGAGTGCGAAGAGTTCAAGCGTTCAGTGAAACTGTTCTCCCCGCTGCTTGGGACTTTAAAAGAGTAATAGTAATAATAATCAAGGCAGAGTAGCCATCAGTCTCCTCAGTCTACAGCCCATGGGCCACATACAGCCCACCAGGGCCATTCATCTGTCCTGTGGGGTAACTTGGGAGCCTGCCAGGTGCAGGCAGGGGGTTTGGGGTTGGATGAATCACTAATGGCATTTGGTTGACGCGGCCCAAGGTGTCTTCAGGAAAGATGGCAGCTGGGAATAAACTTCTGCTATAACCAGAGCAAATCACCTGCCCTGCACCTTTGCTTCTGCTGTATGTGAATTGCCACTGAGAAAGGCAGCTGCCGGGTGTAGCGTGAGCTTTTCTTGCAGCTAGAACCTGCTGGTAGCTGTTCTGTTTGCACAAGCATATAGGGGTTTACCTGTGCATGTATACAGTGGAGCATGTGAGCAAGTACACTTCCAGGAAGCACCAAAACCTCTGTAGTTTCTGTGATGTGCGAAAAGTGGCATTGCCACACACAATCCTCTGCTAACATTAAAAGAAGCCAGCCAAAAAGGCTGGATACTGCTCATTTAGATGCTACTCTGTAATCAAGACACATGCATACACATGGTCCTCTAATCTTCTGAAACTATCAGAAAATAAAGCAGCAAGGGTAGAATAAATGGTCGTAGACTTCTGGCTTCTTTCTTTGTTTCCTAATTACACCTCTAAAAACAGCTCACTTTTGCACATGCCTCAAATAACAAAATCATTCAGGTTGGAGGGGTGTCCTGGTTTCAGCTGGGATAGAGTTAATTTTCTTCCTAGTAGCTGGCGTAGGGATGGTTTTTGGATTTAGTATGAGAATATGGTTGATAACACACTGATGTTTTAGTTGTTGCTAGATAGTACTTACACTAGTCAAGGACTTTCTCAGCTTCCCCTGCTCTGCCAGGTGCACAAGAAACTGGGAGGGGGCACAGCCAAGATAGTTGATCCAAACTGGCCAAAGAACTATTCCATACCATATGATGTCATGCTCGGTATATAAACTGGGGGGAGTTGGCCGGGGGCAGCAATTGCTGTGTGGGGACTGGCTGGGCATTGGTCAGTGGGTGGTGAGCGGTTGCATCACTTGTTTTTCCTGGGTTTTGTTTCTCTCTCTCTCGTTGTTCTCCATTACTTTTTTTTTTTTTTAAATTTCAATTATTAAACTGTTCTTATCTCAGCCTATGAGGTTTCTTACTTTTGCTCTTCCAATTCTCTTCCCCCATCCCACCACAGGGGAGGGTGAGTGAGTGGCTGTGTGGTGCTTGGTTGCCCACTGGGGCTAAACCACAACAAAGGGCCTCAGAGGTCACCTAGTCAAGCCCCTGACAGCAGTCTGCTCCCTCTGCTCCACATGTTCTCCCACAGAAAAGCAGCATAGAGAGAGGGTTGCTGAAACAGCTGTGGAACAACTAACTCACTTGCTTTCCCTAAGCCAGACAGATGGGAATCTTCAGCCCATTACCACCTCTCTTCTTTAGAAACAGCACCCAACACAGAGACCCACACATGGCTCGGTAGAGACTGATCACACACAACTGCTCATCTATGTCGCAGGTCTGGGTGAGAGTAGGTTATTAAATCCCCAGCCACTTGGTGGATGAGGGTGTTGTCCACTCAGATTCAGTACAGAAATTGCATTACATGTCCTTAAACATGACTTAGTTAATAATAACATCCCTACGAAGCTCTCAGATAAATATCAGCCACTTTTACTGATGAAGCTAATGAGGCAAACATGTTGTGGAATGTGACCGAGGCCACACAGGAAGCCTAGATCAGTATCAGAGCTGGGATTACATAGCACAGGCTTGGCCTAAGTACTCTAGCCCCTTCTGTGGTTCAGATTATTCAACTGCCCACTTCTGTGGCCTGAGCCACACTAGCTGATGAGTATGGCACTGTACATGAAGCTGGGTGAAGCAGTGTTCCTTACATTTTGTTGGAGCTTTGTTTTGCCCACTTTCATCCCATGTCTTTACGCACCTCACATATACAAACATATACACACTTCGCCAGAAAATCAAATAAAGTGATCACATTGTTTTTTAAAGGGAAGCAAGAGCTTTCATGTTTCTCATGTTTTATGCAGTTGTAACTGCATTTGATATAGTCCCATGAGCAGACCCTCCAATAATAATGACTAAATCTCCTTTCTTTTATTTCGTAGGCTATTTAGGAGCTATTTGGAGCTGTAACCACAGTTATCCAGACAGCTCCCACCACATACATGTGGTATTATTTACTCAACCTCCTGATTCATTAAATGCATTTCAAGCTCCTAAGAGGTTTATTATTATTCCTCTGTGGCATCTTCATATTGATTACAATTTCAAAATTCTCTGCTGGAGATCAATGAGTATCCACTAAATTAGGTGACAGTTGATGGGTATAAAATTGAAACACTGCAACTATTTGCTGTCTACAGCCATCAAAGTAATAAAGAGATTCCATCTCTCCTCACTTGCTCTCTAGAGCTAGCTCTGATTCTGTGTTGAACTGCAGGAAGAGAAAAGGAGAGTAGACAACTGGTAGACAACAGGCCTAAAGCTAGCTAGTTAGCAATGGCAAACAGGGCATCTAAAATCTCCCAGCATAGTGGTCAGCATGACAAAGAAGCTATTCTTTTCTATCACACCTCCTACAAAACCTGGATCCAGTCTTCCCTTAACTCAGGAGTGTTAGAGTGTTGCTCTCTTGATCCTGTATCCAGAATTATGGACCTTGTTGAGAAACAGCTCTCAGGCTGCAGAAAAGAGGTGATTTGGGGCTTATAAGCAGAAGGCAACACTACATGAACGAGTTGAATCCATAGACTCCTCAGTAACAGAATTCATGTTCCAGCTTTCAAAGCAGTGCCTGACCATCAGGTTTCTCTGGATTCATTATTACGCACACACAGTTAAAAGCAATTGTCAGATACAATTTTTTCTTCCTCTTTCTTTGACTGGCCAAATTCCAAAGTGACTGCTAGATCTGGATTTGGCAGTAGGGGTCCATGGCTGTGCTAGTATCTTAAATACCTCTAGCCCAGATTGTCCTTAAGACTATCTGAAAAATATTCTTGGGTTCCAACTGCAGCAAGCCAGCTCCCAAGCTAGAGAGTCCTCTGGGCAGAACAGCACACCAATATTTTGTATCAACTATTTATTTTATGAAAGTATCTAGTCCTTATCTTTTCAGCCTTAAATAGTCTCATCTAGTCATATATATATGAGTCCCTTCTCATTCCATCATATGCTGTGATAAAACATCTGAGCAGGTTCTCAGACCTGACAGAATGAAGGCTGGATCTTGGTGGGACTAGGCTTGGATATGGGACTCAGTTTCCAGAGTCATCCAGCAACCTAGAGAGCTGACACCCTGAGGGAATAACGCATGTCTCTTCTTTTTTACAAAGCCTGTTCCAAAAAATATCAGAGTAGCTTGTAGCAAACAGCTTCAAGGGAATGTGACATGTAATTCTTATCCTGCCAAGAAAATATACACATTATTAATAATAAAGATTTGTGTGACTGATGGCATTTTTCAGAGTTATTAGCAGTGAGATATGTAACTATCTCAGTTTTGCTAGATCCCTATGTTGATTTTGTCAAGATTAAAACAACAGGATAAGGCAACATAATACTTCCAATAGTTAAAATTCTGAACTAAAATCACAAATTAAAATGACTTAAGAAGGCTTTGCCAGAGAAACAAATATATTTCAGGTTCTCGAATAGTGGATCAAAGTGACAGGTAAATGACTTCCATATTACCTGCCATGTTCATGCAGGCAACATTCATTAGCACCAAGATTATAAATGTGGCAAAAAATACTTATCTCCTTATAATTCTTTCTATTATTTCTTTGCCAAACCCTATCAGTGTTGTCCATAATAGTAGGTTTCGCTACCATTTCAAAATAAGGATGTGAAAGTTGGTTCTTTCCTAAATCTACAGGAGTAAGTTTTAGAAGGGGAGCTGTACCAGGCTGCATCCCACAGATTCCACTAATTCAGTATCATATCAAGACTCTCCTAGGAAAGACCATAGCATTTTTCTAACACTGGCTATAGGATCATGCATCCCAAGTGGATCATGACCTACTGAAAAACCTGGTCCAAGTTCACTTGACAATGTGCTAAGATTAGCTGGTCTTCCATTAACACACAATACAGTATGAAAGTAACAGAAGTCCAAGTGATGGGTATAAGAGCAGCTAGATGACTCATTTCATTGTTTGTGTAGAAACTTACTTTGTCAAAAGAATTACAAATCAATATGGAGTGGCCTACTAATTTTTCCTGTACCTTTAACTGAGCCTGACAGCCGTTATGTGGAGTGAGCCTCTGAACTGTGTTTGCATGCACACATGCTTGTATGGGACATTTCTAGGTATGCATATGGCTAGATGTGTCTGTGCCACAAATTTCTGGACTGATCTAGACCATGCGTCCAGAAGCAAATGAGGCATGTGTGTGAGCTGCATGCAAGTACGTGTATTATTACATCTAGGGACATGAACACAAGTGGCATACCAATGGATTTTGGGAGAGTAAACAATCTTTGTCTTGTAGCAGAAAGTACTATGCGTCTCGTGTGGTGTCACAGTAGGGGAGGAACAGAAGGTATATAGAGTTGAGAAAAGAAAACCAAAGCCAGTACAAATGAAATAGGGTAGTATGATCTGTGGATGATTCTGCAGGATTTAAAATAGAGATGTAGAATGGAGCATATTTTTTACATGTAGAGTTTACGCACATGACCTATGCCTTTGGATATAGGAAAGTCATACTACATTAAGGTTATAGAAATAGTCCCATTTCCAAAGGTATTAGAAGATACAACATTAAAACTCTTCCTGCAGAAATAGCAACATATGTACTATTGATTATATCCCAAACCTTTAGAACTAGTTCTGCAATCCCTTAGATTTATCACAAACCAGAAACATTAGGACCATCTCCCTACAGAAAACACAACAAATAGAAACATTAGCAGTATTTTTTTCTGAAGGGATTTATACTAACTATGGACTTTTTTCTTCCACTGTCATTTCAAGGCATGTATGTGTAATGCTGTCCTGGACAATGTGAGAGCAATTGTGTCTGCTTTTATTCAGAGGCTAGCAGGCCTTTCTGACCTGACGTTCTTAGGGAAATAACCTTCAAACTAATCATATACCTCCACGAAATCTTCAGTGGAGAGCACTGAACACTGTCATGGGCCTGCCAGATAAGTTAGCTGTATTTCTTGCTGATTGAGCCTTTTACTCTNAAAAATCAGATTTCATTTCAAAAGGCAATTTGAAATTCTCTCCAGATGTCAAGGATTTTTGTTGTCTTTTTTGACTCTCCCAGATTCATGTTCTGAATATAAGAAAATAGAGACAAAACTAAGACAGAGAGAATTTTTTTTTTTAAAAGCCTTTAAAAGATATGAGGGATCTAAATTAAAAACCTTTGTGAAGTGAAAAGTGGCTGGAGGGAATAGTCAGTTACTGCTGGCATGTTTACAGGCTTTGAAGGTTCTTCACATCTAGTTCAGTGAGAATGGTTAACAGCAGCTCTACCTCACACTAAAGTTTTATGGGATTAATGAAGTCTTTATTAAACCAAATACCTGCAGTTTCTATTATTGCCAATGTAGCTAGAAAACCTTCACACTTGTCCATACATGGTAGAGAGTAAAATTGGAGCACAGCAAAAATGACTGGCCACT
>VYZW01061647.1:12050-25947 GCA_013401315.1 Balaeniceps rex | reverse complement strand
CTTCCTGGGAAACATATCTGTATGACCTTGAAGAGATGGCTAATTCTGGACTCTCTTTATCTTATAAGCAAGATAGCGCAAAGGAAACAGTCCTTTGCAACCTCTATAGTCTGAAGTCATCCATAAAAATGTAACACCCTCAAAGACTTCNAGGATTAGAGAGGAAATCCTCCCTGGAGAAAGCTAAAGTTGGCGAGGCTAGACAAAAGACATAACCAAAGGGACAGACCCAGTAGCCTCCGAACTCAACAGAAAACCTCCACTCACTTCAGCTGGCCAAAAGTCAGGGTCAGAGAGGTTATGGACCAGTGTCAGTAAGGAATGCCTGCAATTTCATGCTTTATTTCAGAAAAAAAAGGAGATACTTGAAGACAGATGTCTTACAATGCCACAAGCTAAAAAAAAAAAAGTAGTTGTTTTAAAAGTAAAATTTTTACAGTAAGTTATTTAAAAAATGTTAAAATTCATTTTTCCACATTTCTACTTACAGCCAGATTTAACTTCAGTGTGAACCAAAAGTTGTTCCTTGCCCAAGTACTTAGTGAAACATTTCACATGAGCTTTGCTGTGAGTGAAATTATGGATGGTTATACNGAGTTGAAATTATGGATGGTTATACTAGATACAGTCTCATTCACAATGTTATAGTTTTCCTGAGCAATCAATTTATGATTCAATTTCCAGATGATGTGGCTTGCATTTCTGTGAGGTGTGTAGCGTTTTCCAAGAACACAAAATAGTTTCAAGGTGGATCCTCTTTCAATTTCAGGAGATGAAGGAAAAATGTCAGCATCTCTGATAGAGTTTTCATCTAAAAACAAAATCAAAGATATCACATAACCTAATTCCTTTTAAAATACCAGTGGAAAAATGATAACTTATTTTGTTGTCTACAGATCATTTAATTAGATTTTTTTCATATGGAGTTCCAGTAAAATGCTCAGTTAGTCACTTGAATCAGATATCGCTGTTTGGCAACTCAGTTCACATTAATTACTATATTACCATAGATATTATATAAGAATGATGCTTCTATCCCTTCCCAGAAATAATGGAAAAATTTCAACTCAAATGTTTTTAATAGCTGAAAATGTAGAAGAGAGACTCTTGTCCTTTAAATCTGTTTTTAAAAAACATTCCTATATGTAAAACGTATGCACACCATTTAGACGGTATCATTACTAATTACTATATCAGAAAATGCATCAAACTGGTAAGTTTAAAATTTACAACTAAGCTGCAATATATTTCAATATCTCATTAGTACTTTTATCCCTCATAGAATTTATATTCCCAGATACAGTGCAGGAATTGTATAAAAAATGCATGTAAAAGGAAAACACAGAAGCAGGCTGAGTGAATGAATTCAGCAAGAATCACCCATTAGAGTCCTGCAAGGAACTAGCTGGGGGGTTTTTTTTGCTGCTACTTATTTCTTGAAGCCAAATTTCATAAATAAATCTGTTAAATAAAGCCAAAAAAACCCCAACTTCTACAGAGATAATTTCTTTGCTAGAATGTAGCAATGAAAGGGAATCAAATATTAAACTTTCTTCCTTGTTTTCTGGTAATTCTCTCCTTTTTGGGTGTATTAACTGTAAATTGCTTTCTATGTTTCTTTTTGTGTCCTTTTTGTTTCAAAGTAATTTTTTCATGTTTCAAAGTCATACTAACAGCTATTTTACACTGTACTGCACAAATTTTACTGTATATTAGTTGTAAGCAATTACCTGCACTGTTTCATATATCATTCAAGTTTCTACAAACATACGCACTCCTCTTGCACATAATCCCCAAACAATTTAAGACACAAATACCATTATATGATAAATTACTGTTGTGTTAAGTTGTATGCAATAAATTGCATGTGAATTTTCAATTAGTGTCACAAAGTCATTATTCCAATCTGTCCTTGTGATTTCCTATTCTAACCTATACCATTCAACTTAATCAGTTTGAAGTGGCACTGTTGTCACAAGAAGCATTTTTAATCCTCAACCACCCATTCGCCCATGCAAAGGGTTATCCCCTTTGCGTGCCAGAAGTGCCTCGTCAGGAAACTGATACAGATGAAAAATAAAAGCTTGGCAAAAAAATAACATCGTTCTCCACCCAGACCGGATTCCTCACCACTTCACAACTAGCCACACAAACATGCACTCCAGCTGAAGGAGAGGGAGGTGAGCGGCACAGGGAGTGCGGGACTACCTGCTCTTCTAGCTTCAGCAGTTACCTGTGCTGGCTTAAACGGACTGTGGAACTACCACATTAAAAAACAAACAAACAAAAAACCCCTCAACAGTCACACATCGTTAGGTGACTTCTAAAATTTGGAATGAGAACATTAGTAATCCTTGCATGAATCTCTGAATAGGTAATATTTGACTTAAAACAGTCCAAAACCAGCAGACATTAACTGCATTTTAAGTGTCCGTGTGTTACATACACATTAATTTGTTCCATCAGCAGATCTCCAAAGTTACCAGCCTTTACAACCCAACAAGAATTGAACTACAGTATGATTTCCAGATGCAGATTCCCCTTCTATATACTGTGGAGCAGGGAAACAGTTGACAAAGTAATTTTTAAAAATATATTTTTTTTAATACTTTAAATACAAAAAGAAAACAAATCCAGGCTATTATGATCACAATTAACATTCCACAAGAGGACATCAAGAGTGCCATAAATTATTTTTTCTCTCTATACTCTACACTACTTAGTCAATCACCTACTAACTTCTACTTTTAAAATACATTTTTTTTTCATTTTCAGAACTCTTTGAAATTTCATTTGGAAAAGGTCACCATTCGGAAAACTTTCTTACAGCAAAACAAGTGCTAACAACAAAGAAACATACCTGCTATAGAGCTGCAGAGCAGGATGAACATCCAAATCAAACAGTTGAACATTTCCTTTTCAGCAACTATGGGCAGGAAATGCTGTCATAAAATAAATAAAAATAATATACTTCAAGTAAAGATGCCCCTGTAATACTTTGTAAGCATTTGTATAAGAGTTAATAATGCTACTCACCATTTCTCACTTGCGTTCAAGTTACGTATTGCTTTGTCTAAGTGTTACTTTCCTGCACGATGGGAGAAATTTGATGCAGCTTTTCTAAGATAAGTGTATATTTTTCCTATAAAGAAGGGAGAGGTAAATGCATCTGAAATCCTTCTGAGGGCAATCCAATCCACCTAAGTAATTTACCTTCCAAGAACCATGTAAAGAATTGCTAAGAAATAGATCTACATCCACTTGAAATCCAGCCTGCCTAGCCGCCTTCTGAGCAGATTCTCTTAGCAGAGTGAATTCTTTTCAAAAGCCAGGCTGTTGCAGGAGAAGGAATGATCTGCATCTCTCGTGCATCACCACCTACTAAAACAATTGTTAAGGAACTGGGCAACAGTCCCAGGTCATCATCCACCCAAGAGGGGGTGAATTCACATTGGTTTTATCCCAGCTAATTGTCCCAGGCACCACACCTGAGGACACTCTGCAAAGGCAAGGGAAGCCACTTCTCTCTGGCTTGCTCTTTGAAGCTGAACTGCTATGCAACCAAAAAAACCCAAAACTCTGGAGTGAGGAGGAGGAAAGCAAAGTAGTAGAATGATTTCTTCTAAAGGTACAGATGAATCTAGGGTTCCAGGGGGAAAAACAACAGAAATCAAACACCCCCTTGCCTCAAGCACTGCTGTCATCACTCACAGAATCACAGAGTGGTTGAGGTTGGAAGGGACCTCTGGAGGTCATCTGGTCCAACCACTCTGCGCAAGCACAGCCGCCCAGAGCCACATGCCCAGGAGCATGACCAGACAGCTTTTGAAGATCTCCAAAGATGGAAAGTCCACAACCTCTCTGGTCAACCTGCTCCAGTGCTCAGTCACTCTCACAGTGAAAAAGTGCTTCCTGATGTTCAGAGTGAACCTTCTGTGTTTCAGTTTGTGCCCACTGCCTCTTGTTCTGTCACTGGGCACCACTGGAAAGAGCCTAGCTCTGTCCTCTTTGCACCCTCCCTTCAGGTATTCATGAGATCCCCCCGGAGCCTTCTCTTCTCCAGGCTGAATAGTCCCAGCTCTCTCAGCCTTCTCCCATATGACAGATGCTCCAGTCCCTTAATCATCATTGTGGTCGTTCATTGGACTCTCCCCAGTATGCCCATGTCTCTCTTGTACGGGGCAGTCCAGAACTGGACACAGTACTCCAAGTGCGGCCTCACCAGTGCTGAGCAGAGGGGAAGGAACACCTCCCCTGACCTGCTGGTTACACTCCTCCTAACACAGCACAGGACACCATTAGCCTTCTTTGCCACTAGGGCACGTTGCTGGCTCATGTTCTACCTGGTGTCCACCAGGACCCCCAGGGCCTTTTCTGCAAAGCTGCCCTCGAGCTGATCAGCCCCCTGTCTGTACTGGTGTCTGGGGTTGTTCCGCCCCAGGTGCAGGACTTTGCACTTCTCCTTGTTGAACTTCACGAGGTTCCTGGCAGCCCATTTCTCCAGCTTGCCAAGGTCCCTCTGGACGGCAGCACAACCCTCTGGCGTATCAGCCACTCCTCACAGTTTTGTGTCATCAGCAAACTCGCTGAGGGTATGCTCTGCCCCATCATCCAGATCATTAATGAAGATGATAAACAGGACTGGATCCAGTATTGACCCCTGGGGGTACACCACTAGTCACTGGCCTCTAACTAGACTTTGTGCCACTGATCACTACCCTCTGGGCCCATTTGTTCAGCCAGTTTTTAATCCACCTGCTCATCCAGCCCACACTTCATCAGGTTGTCTGTAACAACCCCTGTCTGTAAAGCAGCCCAACTCCAACATGAAGGGCAGAATATGTTGCAACCCAGACTACTCCTTTGGCTAGTAAGTAGGAGATGTGCCTGTAGAAAAGAGAGGTTTCAGATCCCCTTCAGCAGATGAGGGTATAGGGCCCAATATTCTTACTTACTGGACAAGTAGCTCTAGCTACTATGTTCATAAGCAAAAGGTGGGCATCACTATTGCTGCAGTTAGTTAGGGTCCCTGTTTCACATTAGGTTTTCAGATTTATCTGAGGAGGTACTGGAATTTCAGCTCTCCATGCAAACCTGTGTCTCAGGAGGGCTCCAGGTGGGAGGCAAGTGCCATCTGCCTAGAACAGGTACACCAGCGGCTTTCAGACCAAACAAGGCACCTCCTCCTCCCACAGGTCCAGAAAATGCTAGGAAGCAGGTGTGCAGCAGGTCACTGTTTAAGTCAGAGATCTATGGGTGGGATATAGGCAGAGGGGTTCTGCCCTACGTTACAGTCCCTTCCACAATAACTTCTTGGGTTTGCTACAAAATAAAGTTTTACAGTAATCTAAAAGATAAAACCATAGTAAAAAAAACGCTTTGTGCTCCGTTTCTGCCAGAACTCATCTTAAACATTATTTTCAGTCTGTCTCAGGAAGCATTTTACAAACTTTGAGGCTATGACAGTGCAAAACAGGAGAAAAAAATGAAAAGGACCTATGGGGTAAAAAGAGAAATGAGGGAGGAGTTTCCCCAGTGACATACTGCTAAAATACAGCTGTAGCAAGATGTGTACCAAGAAGAAACAAAGCAATAACAAAAAGAGAAACTACCACTACTTTAATTACCTAGAGTCTAAGTTCTTAGTCTCAAAGCAGTAAAGACGACTTACACTACTGATGGCAATAAAAACAAAGAACCTTAAGCAATTGTTCCAAGTATTAAGAACAGACATAGATTTAAAAATATGTCGATAGTTATTTTTAAATTTTCGAACTAATATAGTCTATAGCAATGTTGAGATGCTAGAAGTTCCACTCTGTTAAGTAAGAATATATTTTGTAAGCACTAAAGTGTGTGTTTATTCTTTCTTAAAGTTTAAAAAAATATAGTAAGATAGCAAAGTGAAAAAATCAGTCCCAAGGTCAGGGCTACAAGAAAACTATGCTCCATTCAAAAATAAAGAAAAATCGTAATGATGACTCTAAAAAAGGCTTTGCCAGCCTCATAGGAACACACACCAATGATTGCTGTACGGCTGTGGTAAACACTGGTGTAGTCAGTACTTCATCAGCTAGGAGACTAGTAGCTGCAGAAAACCAACACACTTCAAAGATGATTATCAACATCAGCCAAACCAAGCAAAATAACCACGAGTACTACAACATGATGTGCCTAATCAAAACTATCTGACAGAGGAGGAATGGTAAGCCGAAGACAGATCAAAAATGAGTTACAGATGCTACACTGGCATAAGCTTGTCTTTTTAAACTTTAAAAAGTAAATAATTTTATTAGTCAAATTAAATGTTTTTGCAACAGTTCTACAAACATGGCTTTAATCTTGGAGGAGATGAGAATACCAAATCCCCTGTGTGGCATGTGAAGATAAGCATACATATAATTGTTTACAGGAAAGAGCTTAAGACACTTAACATAAATAATAAAGCTCTATTCTTTCTTTTCTATAGACTTAACTGCTAGCAACATGTAATAAAAGCTCACTGCATATTCTATATTGTAAAGACTTCACGAAATAAAACCAATAGTTCAAAACACAGACTCTCCACTTGTCTGCATCAACCATAGAACACAAGGTTCACATGTTATGGCCATGACTAATTAAAGAATTTCCCCTAGTGATTGACTTCTTCCTTAGATTCACCAAACATAACTACACAGTAACAAAAAACAGTAAAAGTTGCCGTAACATTAGTTAACAGTATGTCAAGAAACAACTGTTTCCATATCATATAGGCAGCAGCAGCATTATTTCAAATACATGCAACTATAAAAGAACTGAGCGAAAAGAGAGAAAAGCAATGTCACCGCAGAGCAGCTGTCAATACTGAACTTGATTACACTGCTTTAAGTAAAAAGTGCTAATAGGTTTTCCTACTTTGTGGACTACTAAAAAAAAAAATCAGCTAATGCCAAGAACAAAACGAAGATCACAGTTTTCCCAGGTAGGACATGCAAAGTCCCTTCCAGCCCAGGAAAGAATCAATTTATGAAACAATTTATGAAACATTTTTAATAAAATTAGCAGTCCATCTCAACAGAAGATCCACTGCAAAAAAAGCAACCATGAGTTGACATGGACACTGACTTTATCTGGGAGCAGGTACTTACATTATTTTATAGATCTTTGCGGAGAGTTTGTGAGAAAAATTAAAAGACAGTATGATTAGAACCAAAGCCTTGGTTAAAGCACAGAACACTTCAAGGGTGCAAAAACTCTAGCAAGAAAATGAAGAACAGTCTACTATATAAAAAAGAAAAAAAAAAAAAGGGAAAAAGCCTCTTAAATTTATCAAACACTTCCCACTGTCTTTCTTTGCTTACAACTTGGCAAAGCTCTAACAGTTTCTGCTGTTATTCTACATATGCTGGTTCGCTGTTTTTGGAGGGACATGAGACAGAAGAGGCTGCATTTCAGCCAAAATAGTTCAGTTATTTCCAAGAATAAGGAAAAAAAATTTTTTTATTATATTCCTTTGACTAGCTCCAGCAATCCCACACATTTTTAGCAAGGAATTGGAACTCAAAAGCATTGGGAAATCATAAAAACATTTCTGATTTATGCTTGTGCCAAAAATACCACATACCACTGCATATTCCACCACAGTGGAGCACAGTGCTAAAAGATCAGGCATGGCAACTCTGGCCGTGATGACAAGTTACAAGCCTTTGAAAAACTGTAGTTCAAACATGCTCACCAGAAAGCTTAAACAGCCAAAGATCCCACCCACACTCAGCGAGCACTCCTTGTCCTATACCTATACCTACCTTTTCCCCCTCTTCTAGTGCTCATCACTCAGTAAATCACTTCTACTCGCTAAAATAGCAGAAAACTAAGCAAAAAATGTATTTGTGCTACATTAGCAAGTGTAAGCAACTTGCTACATGATTTGACAGGCATCTGAGTTGGTGAAATAGAGGACAGAACTGGGGAGAGAGACCTCCATGACTTTTCTTCCCAGCTGTGAGCTGTTAATTCGCTTCAGTCCTGATGCTGCGTTGCATCTCCTTCCACCTTCTCCAACACCAATTAGCAACCAGTTATCTGACATGCCAGCTGCTAGTTACTACATGTCAGAGACCAGGGTAGTGACTCAGCAGGTTACAACCCTGCTCATGTCTTACGTGGTTGTCACTATACCGATAAGTGACTAACTGGCTCTTCGGCTGTTTACTTAAGAGATTGCACACATAAAAGTGATGAAAGAACATTCCTGAGGGAAAATCACATCATAAATGCAGAAGCGTGTCACTTAAAGATACTAGAAAAGCTAAATTCTGATGACTAAACAAATAGCACGAACAGAACTGTCGTCTTCAACTATTTAAAAAACTAGTTCACCGAAGCCAGATTTCTCACAGGAAGGGGCAATCTCAATGAAGGTGTCATTAAATAAATAAAAAATTGTGTAACATAGTTGATGAAACAAGGCTTTCTCAATACCGAAACCTCTGCTTTTCCATTTTCATTTTGAAATTTAAGTTGTTTGGAAGAGCTATGGTTTAAAAATTTAAAGAAGTCAAGGGAAAATATTACCCAAAGTAACTTTTCCCTATACTCTATTTAGGACTGTTTCTTAATCACCCTTCTCCCCCATTTCGGGACAGAAAAGTTTTTTCCATTCAGATTCAATTCTAAGATTGTTTTTAACTACACAAACACATACTTCTGCATGCAGTGTAGCTGTTACACCATGAACAAAGAACATGCTACGTCTATAAATGGAAAGGCAGTAAGCCTTTAGCCTATAAAAACATAAGCCCAGTCATCTTCAAGAATTTCTAACATCTTTGCCGGAACCTGACAGGGCATCCTTTCCTACTGACACTCTTCTAACAACTATGAAAGAGGAAAGAAGCTGAACAGCCATTGCTGTCTTTTATTTAGTCTTTAGCAGCAATTGCTACAGCTCTGCCATGCCAGCTACCATATGGAGAGACACACCTCGCCCTGTACGAGATCAGCCAATGCTGAATCCCAGGAGCCCGAGCCTGCACTTGGCCCCACCGGGCCACCCGAAAGCAATGTTATGCACAGATGCAATTGGAAAAGCCATAACTATCAGTTTTCAGAACTCCAAGATTCAAATCCAACAGCATTTACAGAAATCCTACAGGGAAAGACAACATTTCAGGCAAACGATCCAAAGATGAACTTCAGTGTCCTTCCTAGATAACAGGGTGTAGAAGCATGAGCTTCCAGGATTAGTCAGGATTCCATCAAGGGCGAGTACCAGTGAGCATCAGAAGAGGGAAACGGAGGTTTCTCTACACAGGTCAGAGAAGAGAATGACATGTAAACATACTGGAGGAAGCAGTAAATGTGAGAGTCAGCTAATGGCTTTTCCCAGCTCTCTAATCCCTATAAATCATGCAGTGACAAGCTCATCCATGGGAAAAATGACAGACACTGCAGTGAAAGATCCTGAGCACACTGGTTTCATAACCCACAGTCCTTAACTGAGATAAAAATAGTCAGCTGAACCTCAGACCAGGATAAATAAGATTTAAAATTTAAACTTTTAAATAGAACTTGATTTAAACAGGTCTTAGGTACATTTTCTTTCAAAAAATAAACCTATTTAAATTTAAAATTATGACAGCCTACCTTAAAACATAATGTTATCATAATCTACTAAAATCACTTAAATTAAATAAATTCAAAACAATACATATTTATTGAGAAAACAGACACCACTAAGCTTACAGACACATCTGAAGGAGCATCATGGAGCAGAGCCCCTTGAAATGCTGTGTCAAGTTTTGACCATAGAAACTTGTTCTAAAAATGCCATAGCGGGCAAAAAAAAAAATAGAAACAAAGGCTGTATTCATCAAGTTCAACGACTTGTTAATTTAAAAGCTGCAAATCAACTGGAAACTAAAAAGCAGGAAAGCCGTTTTCCTCTTTCAGTCTCTAAATAAAAAAAAACAAAACAAAAAACAGGCACAAAAGGATAAGATACTTTTGTTCTAAAATCCTGAAGGACATAGCGACCAGGAAAGGTCAGTTCAGTTAATAACTGCTGATAACAGCTATTTTGTGTAGTATGCCCTAGAGTTACAGATGCAAAATGTGTTTTGATAAACCCTATCTTTTGTTACAGAGGAGTATTTAACAGCACATTGAATATTAATATGTTTAATATAAAATGCTGTACATTGTATTTAAATTCCAATTTTTACCTATATGCATTTTGATACTAATACAGAAAAATAATCCATATCTAGTAAACAGAATATAATTCATTATTCTCTGAACAAGCATAACAAATAAGCCACTAAATATATCTTAAGGTATAAAATGCTCAGCTAGATAAAAAAGCTGCAAAACAAATATTTGTTTGCTAATTAATATATTATACCTCATAATAAAAACTTTATTTTTAGGAAAAAAGCTTAAAGCTACAAACACAAAACCAGATTTGATTTCTTTACTTTTACATATTGGTCACTTTTTTCATTTTAACTGTATCATTATATCCAATTTGATAATGCTCACTAAAAGAAAGGCCAGGCCATTGATATCACTAGAACTGAATGTTGGTCATACTACCAGAGAGAACTGCAGCTCTCATAGCAGCACTGTCATGTCTTGTTCTTTTTTGACTGAGGGGGGAAAAAAAAAAAAAAAAAACAAACACCACAACCCAAAATACAGTCAAGCTAGGGCTTAAACAGGCTTCATGTACAGGTCTGGTCTTGGAACTTTCTTCTTAGGCTCAGTGTTTGATGGACTACAAAGTCTGTCTTGGCTACAAGAGTTTACTTTGAGAGATGACTTTGTGTCAGATGTTTTCAGTTAGTAGGACATTATTAGATAGGATGGTTGCCTTTGTGCCCCTTCCTTGAGCACAGTCACTCAAACAAAGGTGGAGAACAAGGTGCCTCTGCCATGGTAAGCAACTAGGCGAGAAAATGGATGGTCAGGGCAGGAGGATCCATGCATCGAGCTTTAGAGAAGCACAGAGCTCTCATCAAGAGAGGGTGGCCAGATCGAACTCTCCTACAGTTGCCAGATTTGGGTGGGTTTAACCTGAAGTTTGTACAGCATACCTGTCAGAAAATCAGAAGGAAGATTTTCTGTATTACTGCAGAGCACTAGTTCACCTTGTCCAGCCTTACCACTTAAACCAAGAACAATTCCAGATGTTCCAGAGTAACACACATCCACTTAAATAATGCTAGTAAACTGTGTTTCTCAAGAAAGCAACTACAAACTTTCCTGGGCTGTTCTGGGAATCAGCTACAGCCCCAAAACGCAAGACACAATTGTAATCCATGTCCTGCAGTGCTGCAAGTGTTACAAGAGTGCACACAACACTGCAGGCAATCTGCGCTCCCACCAGACACAGGAAGGAAAAAGAACAAAATGAACGCAAAACTCACTTTCATACTTTATCACTCAGAAAAGATGACCGTGACCCCGCAGCTTACCTGTACACATAATATACTATCCGGAAAAAGAGATTTAATCATATATTCTAGAAAACATTATAAACTCAGACTCATTATAAACTCAGCTAATAGTTTTGCGCTTACACTACTATTGCATCGCTTATTCTTGGTTTTAGGAGTTAATTTGGAATATAGACAATACCTACACACCATTTCATCTCATAACTTTTTCACAGAGATTAAGCAGCTTGCTTACACTCCCACTATCAAATATCCTTCTCCATATTCAACTCAACCTTACAGAAATCTAAAGAGTATACATCAAGTCCTGTTTAAAAGGCTTGTCTTCCATTTCCTTTGGTTATTTTTTTACATTCTCTTTTGAAGGTTCTCCGCTATTTTACACCCTTCCTGAAGTGCGGACACAATATCTGAATAGTCAGAGCTAGATTTACAGAAGAAGTAAGCTACAGTCTCCGTTGCATTAATGCAGTGAATGTGTAACATGACGGGGAAGCCTCTGCACAGCTAACCTTCACCTATTCCTTACCACCTTTTACTGCTGGATGCTAAACACCTCACGTACGTCGTTATAGGAACATAAGATCACTACCAGACACTTACCTGCTATTCCCATTACTGTACATCTAAGCAGAACATGAGCCCTTTTTTCCCCCAACAGAGGACGCAGTCATCTAAAATGGTCTTTATGCTACTACTTTCCATGAGGTTTTTTTGTCCTGTTGAGCATCCTCCATATTCTTTGATCCCAAATATATTTATCTGGGTGTTGACCTGCATAAGACAACTGCCATATCACCCTGCTAATTCAGGTCATCTCGTAAAGGTTATGTATCTCATTTTTCTTTTGTTTACTACCTATACTGTAAATTTTACTAACAATATTTTTATATTTGAGTCAAAACTGCTAGCTTCAGCTCGCAGTAGCTACATGGCACGGTAGCGTGAAACCAGGCTCCATTACCAGACTTACATGATTGTTACAGAAAAATCAAGAGCTTTAATGTTCAATACTGCAACCTCTATGATATAAACTGAAAGCTTTTTTTCCCATTTTTATCCCTTTTGAGACCTGTTTTGTTACTGATTAGAATCATAGAATGCTTTGGGTTGGAAGGGACCTTTAGAGGCCATCTAGTCCAACCCCCCTGCAGTGAGCAGGGACATCATCAACTAGATCAGGTTGCTCAGAGCCCCGTCCAACCTGACCTTGAATGTTTCCACAGATGGGGCCTCCACTACCTCTCTGGGCAACCTGTGCCAGTGCTTCACCACCCTCAGTGTAAAAAATTTCTTCCTTATATCTAGCCTAAATCTCCCCTCCTTTAGTTGAAAACCATTACCCCTTGTCCTGTCACAACAGGCCTTACTAAAAAGACTATCCCCATCTTTCCTATAGGCCCCCTTTAAGTACTGAAAGGCCACAATAAGGTCTCCCCGCAGCCTTCTCTTCTCCAGGCTGAACAGCCCCAACTCTTTCAGCCTGTCCTCATAGGAGAGGTGCTCCAGCCCTCGGATCATTTTTGTGGCCCTCTTCTGGACTCGCTCCAACAGGTCCATGTCCTTCTTGTGCTGAGGGCTCCAGAGCTTCTATCTGACAAAAAAATCTGAACTGACCGTTCTGTTCTTTTGCCCAATACATGAAGCTTTCTTCCAAGCATGAAAACATTCTCTTGCCCAGTATCTTAATTCACAAATAGAGGCTAGAAGTTGGATTTCAACTATTTTAGGCAATCATATTCAAAACACAACAGTCACACAGTCCATCACAAATGAGAAGTTCAGCGCAGCTTCCCCAGTTTAAGCATGAGTGTGTGCAGGTGATACTCATAATGGATGTGTACACAAGCATAATACAAAATTATTTCTTCCTAGGAGGCAGAAACTGTGCAAGCATAGAAGCAGCATGGGGCCAGAGTATTTAAATCTGATACGCCACTTCGAGAAAATTTGAGTGAATGCAAACAATTTAAGCAGGCAGCAGTTAGGAAAGAGCCTTTACTGCATCTGATGACTGCATATATTGAAAACATTTTCAAAACTAACTCTTACCATTGCACACACAAAGAAAACCACTGCCAAGCATCTGTATTATATTCATCCCAAAAAGAGACAAAACACAATCAGCTAAATAGGAAGTTTCAATTTGTACTGTCTCATGTACTTGAAAGAAAGAAACTGAAAGGAGTTGCTTGGACCGGAGAGACACAGAAGCATGCACTGCCTCGAGTCTGGGATGAACAACTGGACAGATGTTGAATGCAAACACGCATCACCACTGGTCAAGATCGACACTCTGGGGAAGAATGTCACACTTTCCCACGCTCCACATTAACAAAAATGAGCAGAGGGACCTCTGCTATAAAAAAAAGAAAAAACAAAACAACCAAAAAACAACCCCCCCAAAAAAAACCCAAACCAAACAAAAAAAAAAAAAACACACCCCAACCTTTCAACTT